>CAEFZY010031851.1:0-10372 GCA_903066815.1 Brachyrhaphis roseni
GGGAGGAAGGGAGAGATGAAAGGATGGAGGAAGAGAGGAATGGGGGGAGGAAGGGAGAGATGAAAGGATGGAGGAAGAGAGGAATGGGGGGAGGAAGGGAGAGATGAAAGGATGGAGGAAGGGAGGAATGGGGAGGGAGGAATTGGTGGAGGGAGGGAGAGATGAAAGGATGGAGGAAGAGAGGAATGGGGGAGGAAGGGAGAGATGAAGGGAGGAATGGGTGGAGGGAGGGAGGGAGAGGATGGGAGAGATGAAGGGAGGGAGGAAGGGAGGAATGGGTGGAGGGAGATAGATTTATCTATCTATCTGTAGATAGATCTATAGATAGGTAGATCTATAGATAGATAGATCTATAGGTAAGGATAGGTAGGTATAGGTTGGTTGAACTAGTGTAGACGTACTTACCTCCATACTTACCTATCCAAATCTCTGTCCTGTGTGTGGATCTGATTTGGACCTTAAAACAGACACACAGTTAGTGAGAAATCATGAACTACAGAGAAAATTGAGGTGCGATTTCAGTGATATTCGCTGAATGCTGTGTCCTTTCCTGTGATGCTAATTCTAATTTATGGTGGGAGACAGTAGTCATTTGTTGAGCCCGTCAGAGTCTTCATCAGCTCTGTTGGATCCATTATCTTCCCAATGCAGTATGCATCGGAGGCCTGTGAATAAGAGGAGAGTTAGATATGATTTGACTTACGTTTGTATAGTGAGAATAAAAAGATGTAATGTTGAAAACACACCATATCCCCTGCAAAAGGGGATGCAGGAAACTCTTGAAATGGGAAGCTCATGGCATACATCGGGTAAGTCAGAACTAATTAGTGAGCAGAGACAAAGCCCAAGACAGTCAGGTCAATGACGTTTACTTCAAAACAGAATCTCAAAATGTTTGTTAAATAAGTAGGTTACCAAAAACCACGAGGCATGTGATGAAGAACAAGCTAATGTTCTCCTTGTATTTCTTTGTGGGGAACAGCTTACTTCCGAAGGTCTCCCTTTTGTTTTCAAAGTGGAATTCTTCTTCTGCCATTATTCCTGCTCCAGTGTTCATGTTCAAGTCTTTTTGACAGATGGGTTCGGGGTCTGAATCTATGTCCGAGTCTATGTTGGGGATGGTTTCTGTTTCTGAGTCCGTGTCTAACACTGTGTATGTGACGGTTTCTGCGTCTGAGTCAGACCCTAACTCTGTGTGTGCGATGTTGTCTATCTCTAAGTCAAAGTCCGTGTACGGGATGGTGTCTGCATTCGTCTCCAAGTCAAACTCAGAGTAAGCGACGGTTTCTGAATCTGAGTCCATGTTTAAGCCCAAGGTTATGTCTGTCTGAGGAACGATTTCTGCTTTTGAGATGGCACGTCTACTTTTCCTTCGCTTTCTGAAGATTCTGCATGAGACAAATGAAAAAAAAGAGAAAAGAATAGTTACATTGAAGACAGCAGAGGACTGTGTTAGAAATATACGTAAAGGTGTAAGTATTGCTCGTCCAGCTTACTTGTATGAAGTCTCTCTGTAGGAGATGGTCGGCAGTCCGTCTGAGTTGTAGTAACCCAATAACTGTAGTCGAGTGCTTCTTCTTAGCATGACTGTAAACAGAAAGCGAGACATGGAGAGAAGATCGGTGATTCGCTTAGACAGAGCACGTTTCTACACCATATTACTGGACTCTAGCATTGCACTGCTATTGGTGGCAGCATGTTGCTCTGATACATTATTTCTAATTTCATGAATTTTGTAGACTTTTTTTTATAGACACGATGCTTTTAGAACAATTTTTCCTTTGGATGTTTGATGCCGTTCAACAGGGTGTATTTTTGCTGTTTGCTTTTGGACAAATGGTGATAGTAGGGAATGTGGATTAGCAATATTTGTCAGTAACAGATTATGTCATTCATATGCTTGTGTGAAATATTGTCACTGGGGTCCAGATACTGAGCTCTCAATTGTTGCTTTTAACAGTCATGAGACTGTCATAACTTCAGATTTGTTGTAAGACTGACTGCTACGAGAGATCACCATCCACAACACCTCGTTGAATATTCTTGGATGAAATGAGTCACAACGACATTTAAGGAACTACTGAACAAAAACTGTTCATAAAACTTTTTTGAGAAACCCAGTCCACCTTTTAATATGACTTCCTTACAAAAAACAAAAACATTAACCATCGGGAGTTTTTTTCAAATTTGAACCTCTATGAAAGAGATTACACTAACTAGACAAACGAATCATGTTTGTTGTTTGTTTGACAAAACAAACAACATATTTGTTTGTCCACAAACAAACATGTTTGTTTACTCATATGATGAGTAAACAAACACAATGTGGGGTTCCTCAAGGGTGGATTTTTGGACCTCTTTCATAGAATATTTACATACTTCTCCTTGCTTGGCTTATTAGACTATTACATCTCTTACTTCACCTGTGAAGATTAAACACTATCATTTTGGGTTAAATTAGACCGTAAAAAAAAAAAAAAAAAAAAAAGTAAAAAGAAAACAATGTATAACATTTAAATCCACAATAAATTTTGGTTTTATTGCTGATATCTTTTAAATCCACTTTGTACGAGATGTTAGTTATTGGCATTTATTTATTATTTGATACCTACTTTTTTAAGGTTAAAACCATTAAAATAATATTATTTACAGTTAACTAATAATATTATTAGTCAGTTAGTTAGTTAGTTTGTTAATTAGTTTGTTTGTTTGTGTGTGAGGAAAAACACAGTTAGAAAAATACTGTTTTTGTGGGTTTTTTTACTAATTGTACTTTTTTTCTTCATTTAATTTCTTTTCTGTTTTTCTTATCCAATTATTCCATATTTGTCTGTTCAGTATCTTAATTATAATTCTGCACTATTTCAGACCGCACGCTACTCACTTTGTCGTAATCTTGACAGAAACTGTAGAGCAAATCTAAGCTTGTCCAACTTCTTCAAAGGATCGACTCCTTTTGGCTGCACAGAAGGAGCTGCGTTCCGGAGCAGAGAAACTCACCTGTTGCGTCACGTTCTGGTGACGCAACAGCGTCAAGTTAAATTCAGATTCGACCCAAAGTTCCACGCTCACGTGCGCGCAAACGAGACCGAGATATACCAGCAAGATCATACTTTATTTATTTATTTATTTATTTATTTATTTATTTGTTTATTCATTTGTTTATTTATTTATTTGTTTGTTTGTTTTTGCCGTAAGAATTCATTCCCTGTTCAACGAATCCATCTAATAACAGCTTGTTGTTATTATTACTAAAAAATACATGGGATAATGAGAAAACTGATATCAAATCTATTGTTTGTTATTTATTTATATATATATATTTATTTATTTTGAAAGGATGACTAGTATTCTGTAATTTGAACCAATTATTCACTCCTTAAAGCTGTTGTTTAAACATCTTTTATTTTAGGTGTTACATTACAAACAAGGGCTAAACGAATAATCATTATTCGAGCTACAAATAAACGTAAAGACACAATTCTCGTTATTAATCACTTAAAGTAAAGTAATGACTATTAGGAATATATAATATATAATCCACCATTGAGAAATACTCTTTCTTCAAGTGTTTTTAACTCCTTCAACTTTGTCCAGTAAATGTAGTTACTGTAAGCGGCCACTAGAGGTCAACAAATACCTGCGTTAGAATAAGAAGATAACAAAGAAGGCCTCTTAGGAATCTGTATTTTTCAGGATGAAGTTGGCCTAATTAATAACGTTGTGTTGGCTACTGTGAGATCACTTATGTTAAATGTT
The DNA here is from genome assembly GCA_903066815.1 of Brachyrhaphis roseni. NCBI lineage: Eukaryota > Metazoa > Chordata > Actinopteri > Cyprinodontiformes > Poeciliidae > Brachyrhaphis > Brachyrhaphis roseni. Next base: position 3,760 of record CAEFZY010031851.1, read on the forward strand.
GAAGCTAAAAACACAAAGCTGGAAAACTTCTAGTCGGAAGACCTTCACTGCCAATTGTTTGGGATTAAAGGGATCTGCCGTAATTATCCCAAACCAACAGTTAATCTGCTACTGCTGAGCCGGGAATAGATAGCTTACAGGATGTTACTCATCTGCTCCAACTCTTTGCCTGTGCTCCACCTCACGACACTGAGATGGTTCTCTTGTTAACAGCATCGAGGTGGAGAGAGGAAGGTGGAGGATTGGTGTGTTCTTGACTAAACAAATGGAAAGTGTCACTTTATTCTTGTAACCCAAAGGTCATAGATCAGCAATGCAAAATTGGAAATGTGACAGTAAGACTGTCATGTAATTTAGTGGGCAACATGTAGAAAAAAGATTCACAAACATTTAAACTTCACAACAAACAATTTTTTGAAGATATAAAATAAGGCGTATATGGAGATCTGGTATTTTCTGTTGCTCAGATCTGTTGTGTTAACAGACAAACTGATGATCCATTCTGTGAGTTATTCACTCCTCTTTCAGTCAGTGGCGATCCAATGGCTGCTGGGTGAGCCCCTCCTATTTCTGCTAAACACACACTGCCCAGTGAAGCCCACTGATCTAGAAATAAAAGCTTTTTATTATGCAGCAGAAGAACAAAAATGCTAACATGGTCAATGTCAGATGTTGAGAAAATATCTGAGATTTATCTGGAGAAATTTAAGTCATGAAAAAAAGAAAAAAAAACTATGAAAGCCTGTTTGATTTTGTAGCATTCAATATTTGTATGCATGGCTACAATATCAATAAACAACATATGTTGAAGAAACTAACTGTTAAATGTTTCTATCAGGTATGATGATAAACAATTATTTTTTGTTAAGAAAAGACAAGTGAGAGCGAACACCTTGGTGAAATGTAGGGGAAAAACAACTGTGGCAGTTTATGAGTCTTGAAATTTAAAGGAAGCGATTTCCCTGTATGGAAAATGACCTGGGATACTGATACCGATACCCTCTTAATATCGATATGAAAGTGCCAGGAGAAAACCTCCCAGGACAGAAACAAAGCCGGTCTGAAGTTTGCCAAAGAAAATGTAAACAAAGTCCAAGACTTGATAAGTGTCAAACTGAACTATTTGGACATTATGTTGGACAAAAAAAAAGAGGCTGTTGCGGTGTATAAGAAAAAAAGAAGAGTACATTTCCGCCCAATAATAATAATAATAATAAAAATCTCAGAAATTCGCTAGTTAAAACTTATAAATACTGAGAATAATCTCAAAAATTTTCTAGAAGAAACTTTGAAATTTCTCAATTTCAAAAGTCAAAACATTTTAGACTTTTCAGAAAAACATTCATTTCAAAATTTGAGTCTTTTTTGTTCCAGAAAATTGTCGACTTTTCGAACTCCTTGTTTTTTTCCCTGAAAAATTATCTCCATATTTCAGAGTTTTTGTTTCGGTTTTTTGCTGAAATTTCCTCCTCATTTTCTTCCATCTACAACCACCTTTACTACGCAGTCGTAGTCAGATGCTGCTGCTTCTTCTTCTTCCTTTTCCAGTGTAATTCGTAACTCCTCCCACATCGTGTCACACGGATTGCGAGTTGTATTTGCGCGGATTAGCAGCCGCAGCGCAGCCGCAGCGCAGCCACGCGCGCTCAGGTAGAGGAACCAGCTCAGGTTCTGGACAGTCCGGTGTCGTGAAGGCTGATGTGGGCCGCTGGTTCGCGGGAGAAGGCTGCTCGGTCATTTTCCTTCCCTGGTCGAAGCTTTTATCTGCGAAGAGATGTGAAGGTCCGTGGAAATAAAAAAGGGAGTTTGTAAGTGTTCAACCCTGAGGAGGTGAAGAAGACAAGGTGAGTGTTTGTCCGCTCTTTATTGGATTATCCTGATATAATCTCTCTTGGCCCGCAGCGGGATCATTGTCCACTTGTTGTAATAAACGTAGTTATGTTGGGCTATTAAACTTACATTCAGACAGTTTCACTGTCAAAACAGGACTTTTAATATACTGTCTCGTTCTGGAAAAAAAAAAAGATGGAATTTCTGAAAACGTTGTTATTGTTGACATAAATAATCCCAGATAATTCAGTCAAATGTTATATTTGCGCTACAGATTAATAACCCCCCGCCCCCAAAACAGTTACCATAAAGAAATTTAATTAAACTGATTCAGATGCAAATAAAAGCTACATCAATAAATCCGGAATTAACGGAAATTCTAATTCTTTAATCTTGTTCTGATTCATAAATCAGCTGAGAGACGTTTAAAGAAAGAAAAAAAAAGTAAATAAAGACAAATGAAAAGCTCAGCGGATAAATGTTCAACAATTGAAAAAAAAAAGAAAAGTTAACTTTTTAAATGTCGAGTAAATACCTACCTCCTGCAAAACCTTGTTTATGAGACTGATGTGGTTTAAATATTACTAAATGAAGCTGTGGCATGAACCGGTACATCACTGAAACAATGCACAATTACACATGCACATTTTGTCCATTTCTTTGAATATCCTACAGTTGCACATTTTTGGGGGGGGGGGCGTATTGTACTTAACTGCATTTCTAATTGTCTTTTTATATTTTTATTTTTGTGTATATCGAGTTCCAGTCACTTTGCTCCTGGTCCACCTGAATATTCCCCACCAACAGACAATAATTGACGTCTTATTCTGTCCCATGTCAGGTGCCTCTTGTGGAAACGTGTGTCTGCTCACTGCTGAGGATTTTGTAGTCTTGTTGGTTGTTCAGCAACAACAGGAACGCCGAGGGCTTAAATCAGCACAGCAAATACTAAAAAAAATAAATAAGCAAACTTAATTAGAAGATATATCAACACTTCTCATAAGTGCAGCATGACTAAACCTGTGCTGTTGCCTCAGTCACTCACTGTCCTGGCAGGAAGCTCATGCCGGGAGCGTCTCACCTCAACCTGAGCTCGTCTCGTGTCCTTCTTAGCTCGGCAGCTGCTTATCTCATTGCCTTTGTTTCCTGCTTGAACCCTCCCACGGTTTCCTCTGAGTGGGCAGTGAGTGTTTGCCACCGATGGAAAGCGCTTTCAGGCCAGGTTCAGAGGGAGATTAAAGACGTTATCGGTGTAAGTATTTGTGACAGAGTGGAAGCGGACAACAGTGCCTGAGATGGTAATGGACAAACGCGATAAAGGCTTTCTGGAGGCTGAGTGGCTAAGATTAGGGATCATTGTATTGTTTGAGTAAAGACTCGGTTCAAGCCCTGATGATGAGAAAGTAAGGGGGAAAAATACGATTTCTTAAGAGGGATTTTGACTAAAGCCAATGAAGGTGTTTGCTTAGTAAAAAGGCAACTTTTCCACAATTACAATTGCTCCTATGGCTTGCACAATAATACATCAGTATTACAGCTGTGTAACCACTCTACTGGCTCTCTCAATTAAATTGGATTATTTAATTTCAAAGTCTAGGTTCTGAAGGAGCCCAACACCAAACTGGATTCTATCGACAACAATCACAAGTTTTAATAAAAAAAAGAAAAAAAAGTATTTATATCATCAAGAAGTAAACAAGCCAGTAAAAAAAAACAACTTAGTTACAAGGCCCAATTTCCAGTCCAACAATAAAAAAAAAAAATCGAATATGTTCACAAGTTAGAGTTTAGAGCAATTTATTCAGAATCCATGTTCTTCACAAAACGGTTATTTCCTCTCTGTTAGAGATTCCACAGGAACACAAAATCATCCAAAACAAATCTGACTTATAAAAAGGTAAAAAAAAACAAACAACAACATTAAACATCTGTTTGACTGTAAAACAATTCAAAACAAATGTTAGGTTTGCCTTTAGCTACAGCTTCCATCTTGAGCTAAGCTCTATCGGAGCTTTTGAGATTTGTTTCCATCTCACACAAAATCATTAAACTGAACCCTGGATCACAGTTACATGCAACAATGATTTAGTGCTTTGATTATGTAAGCATTTTGATTCTGATAAATGGACCAAAATACAGAACATTTGTTAAATGTGTTAGGAGTTTTCAGCAGTCTCATGCTGTTTCATGGAGGAGCACAACAAGCTTATATTAGCTGCTATATTGTGTTGCTGTGGTTAGTTATCTGCTCAGGGTGCAACATGTAATACTGCAAACTCGCTTTATTAGCAAAATACACATATTTGCTTCTGTTTTGCTGTGAATGAAACAAGCCACAATTCAAACAGCTCAAATGAGTAACGTTAATGTAAGGGGTTTCTCAATGTAATTTTCTTTAACTGCGTCAGTCTGAGCAATATTCAAGCACCTTCAGTGCTTAGTAAAGCACTCTTTTGCTGTCATGATCTGCTGCACATGTGATTTGTAGTCGTCAACTGTGCTGCATCCTCATTGCAATATGAATATGTATAATATTCATATTGCAAAGTGAATATTTTGAATGCAGCAGTGGTTTGCTATGGCACTGTGTGTCAGAAATAAACACTTTCATTGTTATCTTGTTGAATGAAGCTTGTTGATTCGTAACGTTCTTGCAGCATTTAACTCTAATATAGTCTTGATTTTCTAACATTGTGTACCTCTAATGCATAGCCAGACTACAGCTTGGGTGACACTGTCTCCCAAATCTTTTTCTATACTAGACTGAATCCATCGTTTGCTCCACACACTGCAGGTTTACAATCCCGAAAGAAGACAAGCCAGGCTTAGACCGTGAAGAGACCACAATGTATTTGGTCACCATTGTGATTTTCTTTGCCTTTTGGTCATACTTTTTTTTTATTTTTTATTTTTTTAGTTTTTGTTCCACACAAGTGGAAATCAAGCCGTCCACAGTCAGGCAGATTTAGCTTGGCTGTCCGCCATGCTGTAATTTTGCTCTTTAAGAGATAAGGACAAAAGAGTAGTTGGTTGTTGACCAGGAAACCGACTCTTATCTGTGAAGGAAATTACTATTTGTTCCAGGATCTCTTCAGCAATATAGGTGAGAAAAAATTAGATTTCAGAGTAGATTAATGTCCTCCATGAAAAACCTTCTCCCTATAGCTGATTTGGTTGTTGAAAAGAGACGAAGCCTGGTTTATATGTGCTCTGGATCACTTGAATTGAGTTAACATACAGCAGTTTTCAAAACGCACAAAAGAAAAGGAGCAAACCTTTTATAGGTATGTTTAAGATATGTGATTATACATCTGTCTGTCTTTTTGTGTTTAATCATGTCTTTTTTCAGCCACACTTTTCAATACCTAAATTTATGAGCATCAAATAAATATTTCTTACTCGTTGAAAAAGAGTGATTAAGCTTTGTTGAATTATTTACTTCAGTCTGTCGTCTTTAAAACTAATTTACAACACACTTCATGGCAATCAGAACGAGCTCTAGTGCTGAATAACACTAAGATTACAGACAGAACTATGAATGTACATTTTGTCATGTAAACATTATTTAAGAAACCAGTAGAAAGGATTGGTGTTTTGTGCCAGATATTGCTTTCTCCTTTTCACTACCAACCCACTGATTTCTCTGTTTTAAAAGTGAAACAGTACCCAATCCTTAAGTCTGACTCAAAGGTGGTTAAACAGAAACCATATCATTATGGTGGACAAGAGTCACCTGTAAACAGTATGTTGATCTGCTCTTACGAGTGTCGTCACGCCGAACAAGGCCAAAGGCTGGCGACATGTTGATGTTGTTGGGCCAATAAAAAGTGAACGTACCTCATGACATAACATCAGGCAGAGGAAAGTGTAATTATCTGCCGGAGGACGAGGATGTTTTTCCAAGTTGTTCAGTAACTTCCTCATGCCTTCTTCAGGGTTCCCAGTCGTGTGTGGGATGTTAACGGACTGGAGGCGCGTTGAGGCTGAAGGAGCATGGTGAAACACCAACCCTTACAGGTCTACGAGAAGCAGGTTCTTCTGTCTTTGGTCACCGGGATCTACGGTTGCCGCTGGAAACGCTACCAGCGATCCCAAGACGAGAGCTCCAAGGTGAGAGATGAACAAAGTATGGAAACCATAACATTTCTAAGATACAAAGAAAGTTGTGTCTGCATCCGTCAGGATCATCTTTTTATTTGTTTTTTTATTTTTTTAGGGAAAAGGGCAGAAAAGTGTTTTGGACACTTTTCTAAAACTGTATAAAGACGATTTATGGAAATAATTTGTTGATACTTAAAAGTTGAAACTTAAAAAACTGTCTTATTCACAAGATAGCTACAACAAAAAAACCCCCCCGATAATGTCCAATTTTAGTTGAAAAGTGAAAGCCAGAGGGCTGACCTGTTTAACAATGGCATGTCTGCATCTATACACAATACTTGATGTAGAAAAACTGTCTACCACAAGTAAAGCATTAACAATTTGGCTGCACAGCTGGAGGCAAAAAGACGTAATTGCAGTGTAAATAAGGATGTATATAAAGACCTAGTGATGAGTAAATAGTGATATGATTCATCATCAAAGAAAGGATTTTTATCCATGACTGTCTTGATGACCACAGATGTATGTTGAAGGTAAAATATTTTCACTTCAGAGACAAAATAAAATGACTTTCCAGCTACTAAGTTTTTTAATCAAAAATAAATGTTAGCTTACTTATGTTCTGTTTAACTGTAAATAAATGTACCTTTAAGTACATTTTAAGTTACCGTATTTTCCGGAC
>CAEFZY010031853.1:0-48936 GCA_903066815.1 Brachyrhaphis roseni
ACAGAGAGGAGGACAGACAGAAGGACAGAGAGGAGGACAGACAGAAGGACAGAGAGGAGGACAGAGAGGAGGACAGAGAGGATGACAGAGAGGAGGACAGAGAGGAGGACAGAGAGGAGGACAGACAGAAGGACAGAGAGGATGACAGAGAGGAGGACAGAGAGGAGGACAGACAGAAGGACAGAGAGGAGGACAGACAGAAGGACAGAGAGGAGGACAGAGAGGAGGACAGACAGGACAGAGAGGAGGACAGACAGGACAGAGAGGAGGACAGAGAGGAGGACAGACAGGAGGACAGACAGGACAGAGAGGAGGACAGACAGGAGGACAGACAGAGAGGACAGAGAGGAGGACAGAGAGGAGGACAGACAGGAGGACAGACAGGACAGAGAGGAGGACAGAAAGGAGGACAGACAGGAGGACAGAGAGGAGGACAGGCAGGAGGACAGAGAGGACAGACGGGAGGACAGAGAGGAGGACAGAGAGGAGGACAGACAGGAGGACAGAGAGGAGGACAGAGAGGAGGACAGACAGGAGGACAGAGAGGAGGACAGAAAGGAGGACAGACAGGAGGACAGGCAGGTCATTGGAGGCAGGAAGAGCAGAAATCATCCTGCATCCTCTCTGTCCCCCTCTGACCTTTGACCCAGAGGGTGCAGGTGTCCATGTCTTTGTCCCTGAAGCTGTTGAACATGGCGGAGTCTCTTCTGTCTTCAGTTTTTGGAGCTGCGTTGGCAGAACAAGCAGAGCATTACGACAGGAGGACAGGAGGACAGGACCGGCGCCTCCTGCTGGCGTCTCACCTGTTGATCACCTGGAGCTCAGCGAGACGAAGCGTCTCTTCGGTTCGTCTCTGGAGGAATCTGACCGGCCGAGTCCAGAACCTCCTGCAGCTCCTCCTCCTCCTGGCAGGAACCGTCTGCTCAGCACTTTGTGGTTTTGTAACGTCTCTGTTTTTCTCTTTCTCTCTCTCTCTCCCTCTCTCTCGCCCGCTGTGTGGCCAGAGTTTCTCCTTCCACTGAATCTCCCCAGCTTCTCGTTTTCAGCAGAACAGATTGCAGAGGAAGGAAGCGTTCTGCAGGCCTCGCTTCCCTAAACCAGACGGAGGTTCTGCAGAGACATGCCTTGACCTCTGACCTCTGGCTCAGTACAGCGCTTCCTGATCTGGAGAAGCCAGGCCTGCAGACGGAGGGGGCCACGAGGGGCCCGGACCCCCAGCATGTTTTAATCCATCAGATCAGCTTTGGGTTCACTTCATGTTTTCACTTCCAGGTGAAGTTCTCCTGCTAACTTTGTGAATTTATTAATGGTTTATAATTATGTTTATTACAGCTGTTGAGTTTCATGTCAGAATCTAAATTTTGTTGTGATTTCAGGTTTTGCACATTTTACACATCTGGCTCCATTTTTAAAAACATTAAACTTTTTAAAAACATTTTTAAGTTTTTTTTGGCTCTAGTGGCCTTTATTAGAAAGTAGTCAGACAGGAAAGAGGGGGAGACATGCGGCAAATGTCACCAGGCCGGGAATCGAACCTGTGACCACCGTCACGAGGACTATGGCCTCAGTAAATGGGTCATGCTTTGACCCTGCGCCGCCACTGCACCCTTAAACTTGATATCAGTGTTTGTCTGCTGATGTTGCCTCCACATAAACGATATCACATTCATCACCACAAGGTTGATTAGAGCTTTTTGCTAGTTCGTTGTTCCTGCACTGTAAAAACACAAAATCTTACCAAGAATTGAGTTTAGTTTCTAGTGTGAATATCTGAGTACATTTGAAATAAGGCAAAACTAACTTCCAAGTAAGTCTTCAGTAGATGTAGTTTCAGTTATTCCTTAATTATTTCACTTATAACATGGAAAACTGTCAGTGAAAAACATTAAGCTTATTTGTAAATTAGTTTTATTTTATTCTAAGTGTGCTGAGATATTTGCAATAGAAATCAGATGAAAAAGATTTTTATTTTGTGTTTTTTCAGTGCATTAGGCTAACATCAACCCCGTTCTGATGCTAGCTAATCATAGATGATGCTAACAGTAGCAGGCGACAGAGTAAAATCTGCCTGGGCCCCAGAGAGCCTGGAGCCGGCCCAGGAAGACGTTCAGGTTCAGATCACAGGACCTGCCAGGTGCATCAGCGGGAAGTTTAATGTGATGTCACAATGATGATGTCATCCCTCGGTGAGGTCGTCGTTGAAGTAGAGCAGGATGGCGGGGACGAAGAGGTCGCGGTTCATCCTGAGCTGCTCCAGCTCCTGGTCGTCGTCCGTGACGCCGTTATCGCACAGCGTCTTCTGCATGTCCAGAACGACTCTGTGGTACTTCCAGGTGTAGCTGTTGGCGTGAGCGTTGTGGTGGAGGTAGCGCTGCAGGATCTCCTCCAGGGTCTCCTCTGAGCACACCTGAGGAGGGCAGGCCGCCTGAGCTTCACTACATTACCCAGAATGCACTGAGCTTCACTACGTTACCCAGAATGCACTGAGCTTCACTACGTTACCCAGAATGCACCGTGAGTTTCACTGTTACACGGAATGCACCGTGAGCTTCACTGTTACCCAGAATGCACTGAGCTTCACTACGTTACCCAGAATGCACCGTGAGTTTCACTGTTACCCAGAATGCACCGTGAGTTTCACTGTTACACGGAATGCACCGTGAGCTTTGCTACGTTACCCAGAATGCACTGAGCTTCACTACGTTACCCAGAATGCACCGTGAGCTTCACTGAATGCACTGTGAGCTTCACTACGTTACCCAGAATGCACCGTGAGCTTCACTGTTACCCAGAATGCACTGTGAGCTTCACAGGACAGACTCCATTACCCATAGTGCACTGGGCCTCTCACCTCCAGCAGCTGCTCCTGTGACGTCAGCGTGTTGACCACACGGATCCAGCGCGTCTTGGTCGACAGCAGCCCCACCTCGTACCTGCGGTCCTTCCACCAGGGCTGGCCCAGGTCCGTGTCCCAGTCGGAGCGCGGCCCGCTGGGCGGCGTGTGCACGAAGCGCCCCCTGGGGGTGTAGTACCGCTCGCAGCACGTCACAGGGTCCACAAACCTCAGGATCTGGAAAAACCAGGAACAGCTCAGCTCCCAGCAGGGTCAAAGGTCACTGCTGAAATACATCCATGATGGAAGCCAAGCCAGCGACTTCAGCTGGTTTCACTGAAGGTATCAGAGTAAAGGGGACGAATTAAAACTCACGTCTCTGGTCTTTGGGTCGAACCAGCTGCTGATGTCCTTCCCAGCACACTCCATGATGGGCAGCAGCAGCACGTCACCTGCAGAGGGGAACACCGCCAAGGTCAGCCGGGGTCAACCGCGGTCAGCAGGGGTCAACCAAGGTCAACCCAGGTCAGCTAGGGTCCATGACTCAGATGGTCGACAAAATAAAATACTCATATCAACATAAATTCAATCATATCTCCTCATAATTAGCATATATTCAGTCTGTTAACATAAATTTTAGGTTATGGATTCCTTTAAAAAGAATAAATATATCTGTACACCACAGGAGCAGAAATATAAATAAAACAGAATTATTTATTACATGGAGAGAGGTTTACTGGGAAGTGATGAAAACGATTTTTGGTTTTTAAACTTTGTCCAAGAAAAGTTTCAAAAGATGAAGTTCCTGTTTAGAAATAAACTGTAATGGCTTAGATTAGACATATCTGCATTTAAATGATGTTTTCAAATCCTTATGTTATTAATAAAATATTCAACTGTTTAATTCTCTGATATCTTTCCCTATGAAACCATTTGACAGGAGAAGAGATTTAAAGGTCAGAAAGTTTGATTTTAAAATGTTTCTTTATCTTTTGGTGGGAGAACAAACCTGGAAAACTAGATATTCATTTTATTTTCCATAAATTTTCTTCTTATGAGACCAGGATAAATTTGTTTTGTCAAAAACGTAAAAAATTATAATCACATTTCTACTACTAATCCAGTAACTGATATTCTGTAATTTAACTGTTAGTTTTCCTTATGAGCTGAAGACATTTTGGATTATTTTAGCTTCAGAGCCACAGGTTCAACGTCACATCCGGTCTGAGCTCGGCCTGGGACCCAGTTTGAACCAGAACACCTGCAGCAGGAACTCACCTGCGTGCTGCTGCACCAGCGGGGTCAGGTCGCACACTTTGCCCAGAAAGGAAACCCACAGGTCGCCCGCCGTGAAGTGAGACGCCACCTCCACGGGGGTGAAGAACCGGGGCCGCCTCTTCATGTGTAGGGGCTGGAACCGGACCGAACTGGGATAGACTGGGTTTAACTGGGATGAACCGGGTTAAACCGGATAAAGGCTCAGTTAAACTGTCAGAAAGACGTTTTTCGCTCTCAGCAGGTTTTGTCGGTAGTCGCGTTGCCATGACAACAGGGTTGCTACTCGGTTTGTTTACCTTCCTGGCTGCAGACCGAGGGGGCTGATGGGAGATGTAGTGAAACACTAGAACCACCAAAATTAAGTTAAAAACATGTCATTGATCCGAAAGAGGAATTAAATGTCGTATTAATCCAAAGTTATTAGTTATTGTTTATAGTAATGCCTGTTTCCTCTCTCTCCTCTTTGTTTTATTTATAAAATCTTAAAGGTTTGTGAATTTCAAGACCTATTGCTGATAAACTGATTTCATTAACTGTAAACCAGAATAATCTCAAACAGAAATAAACACTATAAATAATCAATCAATGTATCTCTACGTATCGGTGTTTCACGGCCTCGTTTTTACCCCCTGTCTCCGTGGAATGTCACACACGTGGCACAGATTCAGATCTTTTTCACGAAGTTTCCCCAGTTGGACAAATCTGAACAAAACCACTCTCTCCCACCTATTCCATCTGTCGGCCGCTGATTGGCTCAGCGCCGTGTCACTCAAACATTCTGGGCTGCTGATTGGCTGAAACCCGAGAGCTACTTTCCGCTGCGGTCTGTGTTGATGTTGGGACATCTCGTTGCTGAGGCATCGCGATATTTGGACCGTAGGAAGCTGAAAGAGTCCGAGAGAAGAAGCGGATAAAGTAACGGTTCTGTTCTGCTGAACCGAGCGGGTTCTAACCGGGTCACAAAGCGGAACACATGGCGTCCTGTAGGTTCCTCTGGCTCGCTGCCGTCTGCTTCCTCAGCTCCGCGAGGGCCGAACAGCGGGAGCTCTCAGCAGGTAAGGCCGCTCCGCGGGCTCCTCCAGTCGGTCAGAAGGAGAGCGGAGAGCCGCTGGAGCTCCGGAGCTTCAGTCCGGATGGAAACAGAGAAACTCCAGGAGAAAAACAGAATATTGTTAATAAATCAGAGCTGAACTGTCAGCATGAATGTGAGCGGAAAATCCGCTAAGTGAAGGATTTAATCAGAACTGAATGAAAATGGAGGAATTTATGATCAGGATGCAGAAAGTTCTGGTTTCAGGAGGAAACTTCAGAACCATTCTGGACAGTCCAGAACATTCTGGACCTTTTCAGAACCATTCTGGACCTTCCAGAACCATTCTGGACCTTTTCAGAACCATTCTGGACCTTTTCAGAACCGCTCTGGTTCTGAACGCTGCTGGTCTATTTAGTATTTAATTTAAATTTATTACATAAATTTTCCTAAAATTCTTCATTTGTTTCAAACCGGATCTGCATGTTTAAAACTTTATCACTAAAACTGTTATAAAAATATTTAACAGTAATGATTATTGATCAAATGGATTATTGGTAAAGACTGTTACCATGGCAACCAATGAACGTGCATGATTCAGAGATGAAATGTTTCTTATTCTGTTGTTTTAAATCTCTTTAATCAAGTTTCAGTTGTTTTAACAGAAACATGTTAAAACTGTAATTTTCATCATGTTGATGATGAAAATTATAATTATTATTATTAATATCAGATTAATAATGATAGTGAATGATAATGAGGAGCAGAGAAGGAACTGCATGAGTTATTGATGCCCAGCTGCTGAGCAGGGGTCCGTCTGGTTCTGGTTCTGGTTCTGGTTCTACTGGTTCCCAGCTGATCACCTGGAGGACAATAGAGGAGCTGATTCTGGGTCAGATCAGCCTTCCTCCTCCTCCTCTTCCTCTGCAGGTTTCTGGTTTCAGACATTCAGAGCAAAGAAACTGGAGCTGCAGGACAACCAGCAGGTTTTATTCACCTCATCTCCACCTTCCTCCTCCTGCTCTTCCTCCTCCTGCTCTTCCTCCTCCTGCTCTTCCTCCTCTTCCTCCTCCTGCTCTTCCTCCTCCTGCTCTTCCTCCTCCTGCTCTTCCTCCTCTTCCTCTTCCTCCTCCTGCTCTTCCGACTTGCAGCTGGTTTTCTCCCGGTTCAGAAGTATTCATACCCTTGAACCTGTCGCCTCCCAACACGCTACTGGGGATCATGGTGGTAGTTGGACTGATATCAGATATTTAAAACAGAACTGATAAATAATTATCAGTATTGACCATTCAGGTCAGGATCAGCTCCAGGTGTGGGCGGGGCCTCCAGCAGCCAATCAGAATGCAGGATCAGCTCTAGATCTGCAGCATCTAGACTGACTCTGTGTGTCTCTGGTGTAGAAAAGCTGCTGGTCGTTACCGTGGCAACGGAGGAGACAGATGGCTTCAGGCGCTTCGTGAAGACGGCGGCGCAGTTCAACTACAGCCTGAAGGTGAGACCAGAACCAGAACTCTGGGTCTGGGCCGGCTGACCCCCGCTGACCTCTGACCTCTGGCAGATGCTGGGCCTGGGGGAGGAGTGGAAGGGCGGAGACATGACCCGGACGGTGGGCGGAGGTCAGAAGGTCAGGTGGCTGAAGGAGGAGCTGCTGAAGCATTCGGAGGACCGGCAGCTGGTCGTCATGTTCGTAGACAGGTAGCCTTCATCCTCCTCTTCCTCTCTGCTGACTCATCACTTTGACCTCATGATGTTTATTATCTATTGATTATCAGAGGGGGCGGGGCTTAGTAATGCTCTGATCAGTCTCACTGTGAAACACAGCGGTGGCAGCATCATGCTGTGGGAACCTGCTGGGACTGGGTCACCATGGCAACCAGCCTGAGCCTGCAGCCAGAGGCATTATGGGATGGCAGCGACTCGTTAAAATACAGAAAATTATTTTAGATTTATTCAGAGACAAATAATTTTATTTAATTAGTTTATTATTTATTTCAGCATTTAAATTTTCCTTATCGGGTCAAACCGGGTCGGAGTCGGTTCTGTCTGACCGGACCTCCTAATGGGCCTCTGCTCCGTCTCTGCAGCTACGATGTGATCCTGGCGGCCGGTCCAGACGAGCTGCTGACCCGGTTCTCCTCTCTGGGCCACCGGGTCGTTTTCTCTGCTGAGGGGTTCTGCTGGCCCGACCAGCGCCTGGCCTCCAAGTACCCCCAGGTGCATTCTGGGAAGCGCTACCTGAACTCTGGAGGTGAGGTTCTGCTGTCCTGCGGTTCTGTGGTCCCGGTCCGGTCCGGTCTGCTCACCTGCGGTTCTGTCCAGGTTTCATCGGGTTCTCCTCGGACCTGGCCGCCATCGTCCAGCAGTGGAAGTTCAAGGACAACGACGACGACCAGCTGTTCTACACTCAGATCTACCTGGACAAGAAGCAGAGGGTAACCGGGTCAGAACCGGGCCGGGAGGCGAGAGCGGCCGGACAGAACCCGACTGATGTTGTTCTGTGTTTCAGACCCAGTTCAACATGACTCTGGACCACCGATCCAGGATCTTCCAGAACCTGAATGGAGCCATCGGTGAGTCTCTGGACCGGTTCTGTACTGGTCCAGACTGGACCTCGGTGGTTCTGGTGGAGAGTCATCAGGCCTGGAACCGAGTCAGAGCTGCTGGTTCTGGTTCTGACCCGGCTCTCTCTCCCCAGACGAGGTCGTCTTGAAGTTTGAGAGGTCAAAGGTCAGAGTGAGGAACGTGGCCTACGACACGCTTCCTGTGGTCATCCACGGCAACGGGCCCACCAAGGTAACGGCCAATCAGAGGCCTCCGCTCGCCCCATGTGACAACAACAGGAAGTGCAGCCGTTCAGTTGCCATAGCAACACCTGTCTCCGTCCTCAGCTGCAGCTCAACTACCTGGGAAACTACGTCCCGACGGCCTGGACCTACGAACACGGCTGTGGAGGCTGCGACGACGACCTGCTGTTGCTAGGCGACCAACAGGTAAGAGGAGGGGGGGGGGGGGGGGTTTATAGGGGGATGAGAGCCAGTCTGACCCCCCTCCCCCTGCAGGATGTAGACCTCCCTCTGGTCTTCCTGGCCGTCTTCATCGAACATCCGACTCCCTTCCTGGACGAGTTCCTGGAGCGTCTGGCCGCCATGAACTACCCCAAGGCTCGGATCCGACTCTTCATCCACAACAACGTACGGCCCGCTGGACCCGGCTCTGGACCCGGTTCTGGTTCTGGTTCTGACCCGTCCTGTCCTGCAGGTGGTGTACCATGAGCGACACATCCAGCGGTTCTGGGATCGCCACAGGGTTCTGTTCCCGGACGCGGTGCTGGTCGGACCTGAGGAGAACCTGCCGGAGGAGAAGGCCAGAACCATGGCGATGTGAGTCCAGAGCCAGAACCGGGTCCGGTTCTGGTTCTGGACGGCTCTAACCCCTCCCTGTGTGTGCAGCGAGGCGTGCCAGAAGAACCCGGGCTGCGATTACTTCTTCAGCATCGACTCGGACGTGGCGCTGACCAACCCGGACACGCTCCGGATCCTCATGGAGGAGAACAAGTAGGTTCTGGTCCGGCCCGGTTCCATCTGAGTCGGGGCCGCTCTAACCGGGCCTCCGTGTTCTGCCCCAGGTCCGTCATCGCCCCCATGCTGTCCAAACACGGCAAACTGTGGAGTAACTTCTGGGGCGCTCTGAGTCCGGACGGGTTCTACTCGCGCTCCGAGGATTACATCGAGATCGTCCAGGGCAAGAGGGTGTAAGTCCTGCTGCTGTCGCCACGGTAACCGACCCGGACCTCACCGCTGGGAGGTTCTGGTCCGCTGGTCTGGATCATACGGTCGGGTTCTGATGGGCCTGTCAGAACCAGAGTGGGCGGGGCTTCTGCAGCTGATGATACTGGACAGGAAGTGATGTCAGTGCCAACCTGTGTGGGACCGGTTCTGTTCTGTCTCTGACCCGTTCTCTGTATTTGGACCGGTTCTGGTTCTGACTCTGTATTTGGACCGGTTCTGGTTCTGACCCGGTCTCTGTATTAGGACCGGTTCTGATTCTGACCCGGTCTCTGTGTTTGGACCGGTTCTGTTCTGTCTCTGACCCCTTCTCTGTATTTGGACCGGTTCTTGTTCTGACTCGTTCTCTGTATTTGGACCGGTTCTGGTTCTGACCCGGTCTCTGTATTGGGACCGGTTCTGTCTCTGACTCTGTATTTGGACCGGTTCTGGTTCTGACCCGTTCTCTGTATTTGGACCGGTTCTGGTTCTGACCCGGTCTCTGTGTTGGGACCGGTTCTGTCTCTGACTCTGTATTTGGACCGGTTCTGGTTCTGACCCGGTCTCTGAGTTTGGACCGGTTCTGGTTCTGTCTCTGTATTTGGACCGGTTCTGGTTCTGACCCGGTCTCGACCGGTTCTGTCTCTGACTCTGTATTTGGACCGGTTCTGGTTCTGACCCGGTCTCTGAGTTTGGACCGGTTCTGTTCTGTCTCTGACCCGTTCTCTGTATTTGGACCGGTTCTGGTTCTGACCCGGTCTCTGTGTTGGGACCGGTTCTGGTTCTGTCTCTGTATTTGGACCGGTTCTGGTTCTGACCCGGTCTCTGTGTTGGGACATGTTCTGGTTCTGACCCGGACTCTGTGTTGGGACCGGTTCTGGTTCTGACCCGGACTCTGTGTTGGGACCGGTTCTGTCTCTGACCCGGTCTCTGTATTTGGACCGGTTCTGGTTCTGACCCGGTCTCTGTGTTGGGACCGGTTCTGTCTCTGACTCTGTATTTGGACCGGTTCTGTCTCTGACCCGGTCTCTGTATTTGGACCGGTTCTGGTTCTGACCCGGTCTCTGTATTTGGACCGGTTCTGGTTCTGACCCGGTCTCTGTGTTGGGACCGGTTCTGTCTCTGACTCTGTATTTGGACCGGTTCTGGTTCTGACCCGGTCTCTGTCCCCAGCGGGCTCTGGAACGTCCCCTACATCACTCATGTCTACCTGGTGAAGGGCAGCGTCCTGCGGTCCAAACTGTCTCAGGTCAGCCTATTTGTGGACGAAGGAATGGACCCGGACATGGTGTTCTGCAGAACCATCAGAGACCAGGTAACGCCGCAGGCTTTGTACCGGAACCCGGTCCGGAGGAACCGGACCGGACTCACCGGCGCCACCGTGTGTCCTCAGGGCGTCTTCATGTTCGTCTCCAACCGAGACGAGTTCGGCCGGCTGGTGGCGTCCGCCACCTTCAACACGTCCAGACTCCACCCGGACATGTGGCAGATCTTCGACAACCCGCTGGTCAGAACCGGACCGGAGGTCCTCCGGGCTCTGGTGGGACGGCTGGGTCTGAGTCTGTCTGTCTCTGTCCCTGCAGGACTGGAGGGAGAAGTACATCCACAAGAACTACTCCAAGATCTTTGAGGAGACCAGCGGCGTGGTGGAGCAGGTACTGGAGCGGGAACTGGACCGGGCCTGTGGGCCAGAGCCGGGCGGTTCTGGTGTCATCCGGGTCTCTAACGTCCTCTGTTGTGTCCTCCAGCCCTGTCCAGATGTCTACTGGTTCCCTGCCTTCTCTGAGACGATGTGTGACCATCTGGTGGAGACCATGGAGGACTGCGGCCAGTGGTCAGGAGGATCCCACAAGGTACCGCCGCTTCCTGAGAGCCATGCGGTTCCTCAGGGGGCTGACCGGTTCTGGTTCTGTCCCTCCAGGACGAGCGTCTGGCCGGCGGCTACGAGAACGTCCCCACCGTGGACATCCACATGAACCAGATCGACTTCGAGAAGGAGTGGCTCAAGTTCCTCAAGGACTACATCGCCCCCGTCACCGAGAAGCTCTACCCTGGATACTACCCCAAGGTAGGAACCCAACCGGGCCCGAGGTAGGAACCCAACCGGGCCCGAGGTAGGAACCCAACCGGGCCCGAGGTAGGGACCCAACCGGGCCCGAGGACCAAGAGTGGGGCAGGACCAGTACATATGAACCAGTGTGGGGTGATTTCTGTATAGAAAGAGACGGTTTGCTATTGGAGAGATGGGCTCTATGTACTATTTTGAACTGAATGAGACACAGAGATGTTTCATTCACCAGTTTGAGTATAGAGTCCCAGGTCTCATCCAGTATAGACATATTCAAGTTCTCTTCCCATGAAGTTTTAAGGTTAGGTGAGGAAGTCTCTTTCATACTCAACATTTTATTATAAAGCCTTGAAACCAGGCCTTTACAGTCGGGTTCAATAACAAGATGGTTTCCAACAGTGAAACTCTGGCAGAGAAACTGAACCTGACAAGTGAGACTGGATAAAGTTTCTGGTTTAGAAATATCTAAATCAAAAAGTGGGATTTAGGTAAACCGTATTTATTGCTAAGTTCCTCGAAGGATCCCAAGTTCTTCTCTATGAAACGGTCCTTAAAATGAGGAACATCCCATCAGGAACAGATGGTTTAAAAAATGATTTAGTGGACTTTAGAGGGAAAAATGGTGGAGTTTAAAGTATTTCCTAAACTGGCCTCATATTTTCAGCGAGTGTTTCTCTACAGGGTTTAAAATAGTGTTAGATGAAGAGAGTGGAAGTGGTGAAAGAGAACGGCCGTATGGATATATTGTTTTTTTTAAATGGTTTTTGTTTTGTTTGTGTCTGTGGTGGGTAGATTTAGTTCCCACCTCAAAGGGAAAAGAAATTCATCAGTTTAAGTTATTATTTTAGCTGAAACGTCCACTCAGCAGGCTAATACTAGCATTAGCTTTATCAAAATATTTCCATAATATAGCTGTAATAAATGATCCGAGCTAGCTGCTGCTGTAGCTAAATGTTACCATATTTTCATTAGCATGCTGATGTTAGCATGAAAGTAAAACTAATTCTTTATAAATGGGTTAGGGTAATTGCATTGTAGTGCAAACTTTAAGCTAGCATGCTAATCCCCTCTCAGGCCCACTCCATCATGAACTTTGTGGTCCGGTACCGTCCAGACGAACAGCCGTCTCTACGGCCGCATCACGACTCGTCCACCTTCACCATCAACATCGCCCTGAACAGGAAGGGCGTCGACTACCAGGTACACCCCTACCTGACCCCTACCTGACCTCTGTCTGACCCCTACCTGACCCGTCTCCTGTGTTTTGCAGGGCGGAGGCTGCCGGTTCCTGCGCTACGACTGTAAGGTGGAGTCTCCCAGGAAGGGCTGGTCCTTCATGCATCCCGGCCGCCTCACCCACTACCACGAGGGCCTGCCCACCACCCAGGGCACCCGCTACATCATGGTGGCCTTCGTCGACCCCTGATGACCCCAGGGGGTGTGTGAGTGTGTGCTGGTGGGCCTGAATGCATCATACGGGCTTCTGCTGTTCACGGTTCTCCGACGGGAACCTGAACGCATCATCAGCATCAAACGGACAGAAAAACACGTCACACTTCCTGGCCCTGAACGCATCGCGGCCGGGCTTTTCACAATAAGAGTCTTTAATGATTTAATCAGAGGTCACCATGCTGCCTTACCTGAGTCTATGTAAGAACACACTCCAGGTGTGTGTGTGTGTTTTGATGCACATCAGGACTTGAACTCATCACTGCAGCTCCCTCTGTCCAGCAGGGGGCGCTCCGTCACCATGGTAACCTGCAACAAGTTACCATGGTGACGCTCCAGGATCCAATCACCATTTGACCCAATCAGCAGCCTGAGGTTCTGATTGGACGATCGTTATTATTTATGGGATGTTTAGACTTTACGGTTACCGGGGCAACGCTAGAGGGTTTTATACTGTTGTACATGTTTAGCTGTGAGGTTCTGGTTCTGGACTGGTTCTGTCTGGAGGAAGCAGAACAAACCGCTCTAAATTATTTGTTTCAAGGAACTGAATAAAGTTTTAGTAAACTGAGCTGTGATTGGTCGGTTTCGTCCGGACAGTTAGCCGTCTCCAGTTTGTCCTCCATGTTTTCTTCTGGAATATTCCTGGTTTCAGAACCGACCCGCCGGATCTGCTGGTGGAGACTGGAGCAGCAGCAGCAGCTGGATCCAGTTTGGTCCTCATTCAGCTCCTCTGGTTCCCCGTTGGGTCCCGGTGCCCCCCGTACCCCCCCTCTGCTCAGCACTTGGTTCCAGACTGGACCTGTGGTTCTGGTCCTTCACCCAGCGGTCCAACTCCAGTTCTGGTTCTGTCCAGGACTCCGGCTAGCAGCAGATATCCAGCTGCTAATATGTCCGTCCATTAAAATCAGAAGTGTCCAAACTGTGGTTCGGGGGCCATTTGTGGCCCAGGCAACAATATAAACTGTTTATGTTGTAAAGTTTGTTTTCAGGTCAAAGTTGGACCTTTAAAATGTAAAAAAAAAAGAAAGAAAAAAAGCCAGAAGCAGCTTGGAAATCAATAAATATTTGTTTGATTAGTTAATTTGCATTTTTGGATCTTATGCTTTTGTGAATTTTGAGACTGTTTTAGCTCCATAAAAGTAAAAGTGAATTTAACTCAAATATCCGCTTGATGCACCGCAGGCTTCTGGTTTACACAGTTCCAAAAAGATCAAAAATGCTTCACAGTTGTAGGTAAAGCTTGGTACAAGCACAGGAGCCCTGCTGGTATTGTTTGGATACCTGACTGTCTCACCTGCAGACTGACTGAGTAGACTGCTAAAAACCCACGTGACCTCCCACGTGCATAAAGAACTACATGAAACACCCAACTGAAAGTAATTAACTACAAATTACTAGCCAACGAACAAAATGATTTTCTCCATGTTTGATGAGATTATTGAAGCTTAAAACTAAATGTTGGTTCCAGTTGTTCTGAGTTGAATTAGATTTGTACAATGTAAAACTTTTAAACTTTAGTTTTTTCCCATTTGGCTAAAGGTTTGGACACCACTACTGTAAATGTGGCTCACCCAGGGAAATGATGGAGTTATTTAATATATTTACAAGGCAAGCATGTTTCATAAACTAATGTAGGAAAGCAGAATCTGTGTTTAGTGTAACAATGTTTGTAGCTTTTGTCTCTTTTTCTGTAAGAACTATAGATTCTGGTGGTCGATCTGCATATCGACCACCAGGGGGCGGCAGAGACGCTACAAACGCGCCCGAATAATTATTTTAGTAAATGTACGTAAATTACGTAACTTCACCATCTCTGTAGGTGGTACATGTTCCGGATAGAGAGGAGTTTGCATTTAAATGTTCAAAGTATATTTAGGTTCTATTTATTTTTTCCTCATTGGAGTTAGTAAGTTTCTGGGACATTCGCGTTTTGTTTAGTTTGACCCCTGCGGCTGCCATTCAGTTAAGATGGTGCTGGAGAAGAAAAGTTCCGGTGAGTTGGGCTCATTTTCTCCTGATTAATGAATAAACGTGACCCTGCAGCAGCAGCCTGGTGTCCGTTAGACCCTGCGGCTGGAGGACGGAGCGGGTTCCCGCTGCTGTTCCCTTCATGCGGGTTCAGGATGGAAACTGCCGCTCCGCTGCGGACTCCATTAAGAAAACCACCAGTTTGAGCTCAACAGCGGTTTAGTAAATCATTATAATGGTGGTATAAACTAATTTTACATCGTAACTATTATTTTAGTTATTCTACCATACGGCTGGTTTATCGTGTTTATAAACTGTACATTTATTGAAATAGCCTAACTTTAACCCCCCGGGGCAGCAGGAAGGTGTTTAACCTCAGAATGTTTTCAGACTAAATTCAACCAAACAGTTTGACCCGGAGGAGTTTTAGTTTCTATGAACAGTTAATAAGTTAAACATGAGGGTCTTAAGTGACGTCTGGTCCAGTCCAGAACCTGTAACCGGTTCCTGTGTTCCAGCCCGGGTCGAGGCGGGTCAGCGCAGGGTTCTGGATGAGGCGACCCGGCAGAGGAGGCTGACCCGGCAGCTGGAGGCTCTGGAGAAAGACAACTTCCAGGTTGGTTCTGGGTCTGGGCCTAGCAGGGGTTCTGGTGGACCTCAATGGTTCCGATGAATCCAGAACCGGACAATAACAGTCTGTTACATCTGTTCAGTGACATCATCATCAGTTGATGGGTCAGAGGTCAGATCAGGTCTCGATGTTGATGGTGATGCTCTTCCTCACTCTCTCTCTCTGTCTCCGTCTCCAGGACGACCCCCTGTCCTCCCTGCCTCCCCCTGGTCCCACGGCCCGACTCCCAGCCTTCAGTGAGACAGAGGAGCCAGGTGAGTGTCCTGATGGACGCTCTGTCTGTCCACCTGTCTGTCCTTCAGTCTGTCCTCCTGATGGACGCTCTGTCTGTCCTTCAGTCTGTCCTTCAGTCTGTCCTCCTGATGGACGCTCTGCCCTTCAGTCTGTCCTCCTGATGGACGCTCTCTCCTTCTGTCCATTCAGCTCAGTGTCTCTTCATCCTCAGAGAAGAAGAGGAGGAAGACGAGGGGCGATCACTTCAAGCAGCGCTTCAGGAAGAACTTCACCACCCTGCTGGAGGAGGAGGTAACTGCTCTCTGATTGGCTGATGGCCTCCTGCTGCTCTCTGATTGGCTGATGGTTTCATGCTGCTCTCTGATTGGCAGAACCTGTCGGAGAGGGCGGAGCCTAACTACCTGTCAGCGGCGGCCCCGCCCTCCTCTCTGCCACCTCGTCTCTTCTGCTGCGTCTGCGGCTTCCCGTCCCACTACACCTGCACCACCTGTGGGGGGCGCTACTGCAGCAGCAGGTGTCTGCTGACGCACAGGGAGACCAGGTAGGGGGCGCTGCAGAGAGGGACACCTGGTGTCCTCTGTCCTGCTCACCTGGCCACTGTCTCTGCAGGTGTCTCAAGTGGACGCTCTGAGGAAGCTCTGGACCGGACCGGACCGGACCGGACCATAGGACATGTAGGACTGCTGCTGCTGGACGGAGACGCTGCTCTCTGGGTCAGGACGCTCCAGAACCTGGACGACCCGGTTGGTTCCGATGGTTTGTCTCAGTGTGGACCCGTCTCTGCCTTCACTGCAGAACCAGAACCATCAGAACCGGAACCAGCAGAACCTTGAGGTTCCACAGGAGGACACCTGAGTTTGTTCCAGATGGCAGGAACCAGAACCAGAACCGACCCGGATCTCCTGGATGTTTTCATTTCATTTTGTTCTGAAACTGAAATAAATGTTGTTGATTTCTGATCTTTCAAAATAAAATGTCCTGTCTCTAAACCTGCACTTCCTGTTAGCGCTGCAGCAGCAGCTACTGACTGACCTCTGACCTTTAACCCTTTGTCACTCAGAGGTCAGCTCCCAGGTTCAGATCTCCTGAGGTGTTTACGTCTGTGCAGCGTCCTCAAAGTCCACCTGTCCTGGTCGCCATGGCAACCGCACCATAAACACCGGTCAATCATTATAGTGGACTTTAGATTCATCTGAGCCTTTACCTGCTCACACACACCTCATACACACCTCACACACACACACACACACCTCATACACACACACCTCACACTCTCCAGCCGCTGGTCTCTCCGGCTGCTGGACGCCGTCGCTGTGAGGAGCCGCCGCCTCTCAACCAGTCAGTGAGTACCAACTGGGAGCACTGGGCTGGTTCTGGTTCTGGGATTAACTGGAGGTTTGGTCCAATCCGGTCTCTGGTTCTGGTCTTTGCTCACCTTTGGGCCGTGAGGCTGGTGTGGAACCTGCAACCCAGAGACTGGTTCTGGTATGGAACCGGGTCATGAAGGTCAACTCTGGAGTGGGACCGGTTCCGACCCAGATCAGTCTGCAGACAGTCCAGAGAGGTCCAACATCTTTCAGAGCTTCTCCGTCTCAGTGACCTTTAACCCTAAAGTTTTTGATTGACCCAAGTTTTCAGAACCATCAGGTTCTGCTGGGTTCTGCAGAACCATTTACTCTGCTCCTCTGGGTCCAGTTTAATCCAACTTGACTCTTGGTGTGGATCAGAGTGTTAACTCGGATTTAATGTTTCAGGTTTCTAGAGAACCAGAACCTGGAACCTGGTTATCCTCCAGAACCGAGGTTCTCCTGTCATCAGGTCTGGGTTCAGGTTCTGGAGAACTTCAGATCTGATGTAAAACTGATCCAGCTGCTCCAGTGTCTGACTGATGAAGCAAATAGCATTAATGGCTTCCAGGTGAAAGGAGCAACAGCTAAGCTAACAGGAACAGCAGCTAACTTTTTCTTTTAAAGGTTTTGTTGGCTCTAGTGGCCTTTATTTGAAAGTATTCAGACAAGACAGATGGGGAAGACGTGCAGCTAATGTCGCCAGGCCAGGAATCGAACCTACAATCACAAAGACTAAGGCCTCCATACGTGGGTTGTGCTTTTCCCCTGTGCTACACAGCGCCCCGACAGCAGCTAGCTAACAGAAACAGAGCAGCTAGCTAACAGGAACAGAGCAGCTAGCTAACAGGAACAGAGCAGCTAGCTAACAAACAGAGCAGCTAGCTAACAGGAACAGAGCAGCTAGCTAACAGAAACAGAGCAGCTAGCTAACAGGAACAGAGCAACTAGCTAACAGGAACAGAGCAGCTAGCTAACAGAAACAGAGCAGCTAGCTAACAGGAACAGAGCAGCTAGCTAACAGGAACAGCGCAGCTAGCTAACAGGAACAGAGCAGCTAGCTAACAGAAACAGAGCAGCTAGCTAACAGAAAAAGAGCAGCTAGCTAACAGAAACAGAGCAACTAGCTAACAGGAACAGAGCAACTAGCTAACAGGAACAGAGCAGCTAGCTAACAGAAACAGAGCAGCTAGCTAACAGGAACAGAGCAGCTAGCTAACAGGAACAGCGCAGCTAGCTAACAGGAACAGAGCAGCTAGCTAACAGAAAAAGAGCAGCTAGCTAACAGAAACAGAGCAACTAGCTAACAGAAACAGAGCAGCTAGCTAACAGGAACAGCATCTAGCAGCTGCTGGAACATTGGGCTCAGCTAGCCGCTGTGTTCCTCTCCATCCTGGCCCAGATGTTGCTGCTGCAGGACGTAAACGTGGCATAAGCAGGATTTTAATAAGGAGCTGCAGATTATAGAGGACGGATTTACTGATAGAAGCTTTCCTAGTTCAGTGCATCCTCTAATAAATCATAACCTGTCTGGTTTGTTTGGAACCAGGAGGACAAAATGGATTTCAGAGTTTTGTATTCAGTATTCAGTAATCATATGCTTGAATTTCCCCAGGGGGATCAATAAAGTATCAATCTATCTATATTGTTTCATTTCAGCAGAACTGTCTCTACAGTTTTGATATTTTTTGATGATTCTAGAAATAACTTGACAGAAAAAAATTAAAATTGATGAAATTATCTTTTTATGGTGTTGCTTCCCATAAAACCCTGAGAACAGGAAGTAAACTTTCTCTGTTTCCGGTTCGTGTTATTAACAGTTAATATCAGGTTATTAACAGTTAAACTCATGTTATTAACAGTTAATCTGAGGTTATTAACAGTTAAACTCATGTTATTAACAGTTAATCTGAGGTTATTAACAGTTAAACTCGTGTTATTAACAGTTAATCTGAGGTTATTAACAGTTAAACTCATGTTATTAAGCGTTTATCTCAGGTTAGAACAAGTGGACCGGTTACCAGACGGATTCAGAACCAGAACCTGTCCTGCAGGTGAGGAAGACTCTGTTCTTCATCAGACAGATTTTAGTTTGTTTGTTGGTTTGATTCTCTCTTCATTAGTTTGACCTCCTGACCTTTACCCTTTCACCCCATCTCTGTTCATGACTCTACGTCAGTTTCCTCTGTGGTTCTGATCCGGTTTCATTTTCTGCGAGTAATCAGGATTTTGAACTTTAACCTTCAGCTATCAGTGGAGTTATCTCTGTGTTTTGATTAATTATGAAGATAAAAACTCATAAAATCAAATGTAATTCTTTATTTAGTTATTATTTTCTGAAGACTTTATGTTGCACTTGTGTTCTGGTCCGGATCAGTTGGTTGTGTTCGGTTCTGATCCGATGATAGAGGATCCTCCTCCTGCTGAACCAGAACCGTTTGACAATAAAACCAGTTTAATATTTAATGAACATCAAACTTCCTGTCAGGAGAAATTCATTAATATTTATTGTATTTAGTTTTTGATTTCCGTCTCTGCTTTCTTTCCTGATTTAGTTTTTCTCTTCAGAACCGGTTCTGGATGATCATCTTAACATGAAGCCCAGAAAGTAACAGGCTAAGAAATGAGTTATTAAATCTGATCATTTAAAGAAAATTACAAATATATTTTTTATATCTTTGTCAGTATATTTTGAAAGTAAAATTAAATACACATTTTTAAAATGACTCCTTTGCTTCCTGTTATGAATGAGATAATAAATTACTGACGTCTATTAATAACAAGTCCTCTCATCTGATTGGTCGACAGCTGTCGACCAATCAGCTTCTCTGCTGAGTGACCTGGAAGGCGGAGCCAAAATAAATCAGGATGTTTGTTTCATTTCATGTCATGAAATGAACATAAAATAGTTTCTAATAATTTAAATAAAAATATTTGTTTATGATAAAGAAGGTTAATCTATTTGATGGATATAAAGTTAAAACATTTATTACTTTGCATTAATAATCATTTACTCTTTTGAATTTTGGCCCTTTTGGCTTTCCATACCTCTAAGCTTCTGACTGTGTGAGAGGTTTAGATGGGACGGTCCTGACCTTTGACCTCCAAGCTAGGTTCTGTTCACATGGTGAGACGCTGTGATGCCAGGATCCAGCTGGTTCTGATCTGCTCTACTACTGAACCCAGCAGGTGGGTTCAGGCTGGTTCTGATCCGGTCTGTCTGACCCGACCGTTCTTCTTCTTCTTCTTTGTCTGCAGCGCCACCATGAGGTCTGTGGGAGGCCCTTCCTCGCCTCTCTCCTCTTCCTCAGAGGAAGCTCCGCCCCCGCTCTTCTCCATCACCAGCCGGCGGCTCCAGGACGAGTTCCTGAAAGGTGAGAACCGGACCGGGACCGGAACCAGAACCTCCGTCCTGTCCCTGACCTCCGTCTCCTTCCTTCCAGAGCGCCTGAGGAGGCTGGAGACCCGGAGCGACGCCTCCTCCCCGCCAAGCTCCTCCCCCTCCTCACCCCGAAGCCCCGCCTCCCCCCTGCGCTCCCCCTCCCCACAGGCCCCGCCCCCTTCAGCCCCCTCCTCCCCCCCCAGGCAGCCTGACGCCTCCCCAGGTGAGTTTAGACCAGCTTTGACCTCTGACCCCACAGACCAAACATTTACTTTACTGTTTATATTCAATAATTATTACATATAATAATTATTAAGTGTAATAATTTCTTTGGAAACTTTCCATTTCCAAAGAAATGGAAAGTTTCTTTGGAGAGAAACTTTCCATTTGTAGCTAGCTAAGCTAACAGGAGGATCGACCGGCAGCCAATCAGGAATGAGCTTCAGAAAAACATTTTAATTTATATTTTAGTTAACAGAATGATTGAGAAACAGAAAACAAAAACTATAATGCAAGATAAAAAAGTATAGGATTCAAATTTTATCATTTTTGCTTTTATTAGTTTTTTCTCTCATCTTCCAACTGCCTGAGCCTCCCACAGCGCCCGCTGGCGGCCCCCCACTGGACCGCGGCCCCCACGTTGGAAAACACTGGTTTAGACCCTGATGATCCCCAGATAGAGGGGCCAGTGGGTTCTCGTTCTGTTGGACCCGATCTGGTTCTGACCCGTCTCTGTCCAGGTCTGTCCCTGTCCAGTCCAGAGCTGCTGTCGGAGCTGACTAGGAGACAGTCTTGTCCTCTGAAACGCGTCCAGAAGCGCAGCGGACTGACCACCGTCTTCTCTGGACGAGGACGACAGGTCTGTCCCCCTGCAGGGGGTCCATCTGCTGTCCGTCCCTCTCCTCTCTCACGGTCCCTCTCCTCCTCACCCTCCAGGTCTCAGGCTCCTCCCCCTAGGCTGAGCCAGCCAATAGGAGAGCTGCTGCTGAACCAGCCCCGCCTCTTTCTACCTCCACATCAGGCTTGAGCCAGAAAACTGAACCACTGGAGCGTCACACACGGAAGCCCCGCCCCATTTATGACCACGCCCAGTTCAAGCTCCGCCCCCTCTGATGTTTTTGTTCTGAAGAGATAAAGATCATAAAGTTTAATTTAAACATCAACTTGTTCTTTTCAGATGAAGTTTGTTATAAAATAAATATCTAAAAGTAAAGAATACAGTAACGTTTAAGGACTGTTAGTGGATCCTGTTCCAGTTTAGCTTACAGAACCGGGTCATGTTTCTACCAACCCAGAACCAAGATGGTGGTTCAGCAGAACCTCAGGCCCAGTTCAGAACCCAACAGAACCAAACTGTTCAGTTACGCTTTTATTAACTCTGTCAATTCAATCTGATTCATTTATGAATAAATTGGCTCAATGAATATCAGCTCATAATAAATTAATGAGCTGATAAATGAAACAATATGAACAGAAAATAATAACAAAATATACTTATCTGGCATAAATGTATTTTGTTAGGTTCTTTTCAGATGTTATAATTTATCTTTGCGGTCATTGTGCTTTGATTTTGATTCTTTTCTACATAGATTTATAATATAAGAAAAAAAATACACATGTTGAACACTTAAAATGATAAAAAAGCCTTATAAAAATGTATTAGTTTTTATGGAAACTTGTTTAATTGTATAATAAATATGTAAAATAAAACGCCCTGGGGAAATACATTTATTTAAAAAATTCACATCTGTGAAAAATTAAGGTTTACTGCTTGTAGTTCCTGATTTAACCACTAGGTGCTGAGCTAACTTTCTTACGCAGTTTAGCTCAACCGGAAGTGAGCCACAGTGATCTGTGGCGGCACTCTGTTAGCTTAGCGGCTAGTTTGTGCGTCTGGCAGTCGAAGTGGAGCTTTTCCAGGTAAACTGAACTAAAACCTCCTGATAAAGTTTTATTCTAATCAGAAGGAAATGCTGATGAACGCAGATAACCGCATGAATCCCGCATGGAGAAGTTTATTCCGTTAGCTCTGATGCTAAGCAGCCTGTTAGCCTCAGGAGCTACACTGATGCTAACATGCTGCAGCGGGAATATCCCTCTTAATAAATGATTTTATGAAATATTATTTATTACCTTTTACATAAAATCTGCTGTTAGTTAGTGGATGTTTCTAGTTTAACACTTTAAGGAAAACATCCGCGTCTCGCGAGGGGCTAACAGCTAACAGAGGAGAAGAAGAAGAGCTCAGATCTGTTTAGAGTTCATTATGATCACAGATTAATAATCTCCTTCAGTTTATTAAAACATATCAGGATGAGACGTTTCTCCGTTGTTTTGGTTGATCAATCTGCAGCTCCTCAAACTGATCATTCAGATAATCGAACAATAATCATAAATATTAGTTTCAGTCGGTTCGTTATGTGCAGCTGTTGTTGATGCTAAAGCAGTGAATTAGTTCACCTGCTGCAGCTCCTGATGATCACTGATTAGTTACGATCAATATGTTGGAATCCACATATTAATAAATAATAATAATAAATCTTTATGTTTCTGCTGATGTCTGAAACCTCAGAGTGTGTTTTGGTTTGAACCGTCAACAGGAGACGGACCAGTTTCTGGTTCTGATCCGGTTCTGACTGTGTCTCCCTCAGATGGGCGACAGCGATGACGAGTTGGACCGTCGGAGACGGGACAAGTTCAGGCGGGAACGCAGCGACATGGAGCGGTCCAGAGAGAGGGAGGAGCGCCGCAGGGACGACTGGCCCGACAGGTCCGAACGCTGCAGAACCAGAACCAGGCTGTGACGCCTGGTTCTGGTTCTGACCCGAATGTTTCTGCTGCTGCTCAGTACAAACTCTATTTCAATTTATTGGTGTTTATTTTATTGAGGATAAAATACTAAAACTATCAGTTCAGACATTAATTTTGATTTATTGTGAATCAAAATGACGTCATGATGGAAAATAAACCAGTTAGACCAAAGAACCCGGTGGTTCTGATTGGACCAGTGGGTGTCTCTGGTACCGGCTCAGTCTGGCTCTGCAGTTCTTTCAGTGTTCTGTGTTGAGTTGTTGTGGACCCTCTGATGGTTCTGGTTCTGTTGGTCTCAGGGAGTGGGAGCGCGGCAGGGAGAGGAGGCGGGACTACGACCGCGGCCGCAGGGATCGCTTCTCCCCGCCGCGACACATCAGCCCGCAGCACAAACGGCTGAGGAGAGACTGGTGAGGTTCTGACTGGATCTGACCCGGTTCTGATCCGATGTGACTCACGGTTGTGACCCAGCGCGCTAACGGTCCGTGTGTTTCCAGGGACGACCACCGGGGGGAGCCGTACCGCTACGAGCCGCCCTATGGAGGAGGCGGGGCTCCGTTTCCGGGGGCGGGGCCTCAGGCCTGGCACCATGACTTCCCCCACCTGCACCCCCACCCTGGAGGGCTCCCCCTGCAGGGCAGGTGAGCTACTGCAGCGAGTCAGAACCACGAGGCCGGACCGGGTCAGAACCGGGTCGCAGGTCAGCTCATGGTTTTGTGTTGTGTTCAGGTTGGGGCTGCTGGACCCGGATCTGCCCCCTCCAGGACCGCCCAGCATGAGGAGCTTCAAGGTGAGGAACAGAACATGGAGGTGACCCCTGTGTGACCCCTATGCGACCCTGGTGGTGACCCCTGTGTGACCCCAGGAGTTCCTGCTGAACATGGAGGACAGCGTGGACGAGACGGAGGCGGTGAAGCGCTACAATCAGTACAAACTGGACTTCCGGCGCCAGCAGCTGCAGGACTTCTTCGTCCAGCACAAGGAGCACGAGTGGTTCCGGTCCAAGTACCACCCTGATGACATCACAGCCAGGAGGGCGGAGTCTCTGAGCGCCCTGCAGACCCGGCTGGCCGTCTTCCTGTTCCTGCTGGACAACCGCTGGCTGGACGGCGTCTCTCTGGACATGCAGCACGAGGCGGCCATCATCAAACTGCTGGACGCAGGTAGGGAGGGGCATTCTGGGTAATGTGGTCCTGACTGGGGGCTTCTGGGTAACGTGGTCCTGTTGGTCTCTGCAGCTGTGATCAAGATGGAGGGAGGGACGGACTTTGACCTGCAAGTCCTGGAGGCTCCAGCAGGGGGCGGCGGAGACGCAGCAGAGAAGAGCCAGGCGGCTCCACAAGAGGGAAACGGCGGCGCTCAGAGCGGACCGGAGGCGGCCGGCGGTCAGACGGATGGGTCGGACGGCGCTGAGGGAACCAAGGAACCCGACAAGGTTGGAACCAGAATCATGAGGCGGTTCACTGCTGACTCAGCAGAATCTCTTCTTCTGTTGTTGAGTTTTCTATAGAGCCATAAGTTAGTCAGGCTGTCTGCTCCGGTCCAGTTCTGTCTATCGGTTTAAATGATTCTGTTGGACCATAAGAAACCAACATCTGATTTTCATTTACAGTCTGTTATTATTTATTGTTTATTACCATTTATTATCATTTATTATTGTTATTTATCAAGTTATTTCAGAGAACGTTGAGTTTCAGTCAGAGGAGCCAAAACTTTAGACCCCGAGTCCAACAGGATGAACCGACAGCATGGAGAACCGGATCCAGCTGGTTCTGATCCGGTTGGTTCTGCTGGGTCCATCAGAACCTCCTGACGGTCTCATGTCGTCTCCAGAACCACGAGGATCCTGACGGCCTGAAGGAGGAGAGAGAGGAAGAGGAGGAGAAGACGATGAAGAAGGTGAGTTTCATCATCATCCTCATCTGGTTCTGATCCGCAGATCCTCCTGGTTCTGAAGGTTCTGTTCCTGATGGCTGTGAAGATCGTCTGTAGATGATTTTATTCATTAACTAGAAACAAACTGGATTTAAACTAAACTTATATTTACACATTTAACTCAACTGATCCAGATCTATTGATCCAGATCTACTGATCCAGAACAGATCCAGGTTCCTGAACCACTCAGCCTCTAAGCTGCAGCTCCAGTCAGTGAATCTCCATCAGGATCAGATTCTGTTTTCTCTTATTAAATCTAATATTTCCTCATTAAGCTTGTAAATCATTCATTAAGCTCAGAAGCTTATTGAATGATTTTTATAGGTCTGGACATCATAAATATGAGAATTTAAACACAGAGGATGGAAGCTGCTGACCTCCAGGCCACAGTGAGGCGCTGTTTCAGATGAGAGGAGAGGAAACAGCTGCAGGATCATTTCTCTGGGTTGATATAAATGTCTGTTTATAAATAAAACTAGAGCAGAATAATCTACTCCAGGTTTTAAGTTGTTTTGTAGTTTCTTAAACTAAAACAGATTAAAAAACGTGAATCTATGAAAAATAGTCTGAATCAGAAACTTTCATATTAACAGATTTATTCTGTTAAATAAACTGAAAATAAATATTTAATGGTCACAGCGCCCCCTGCTGTCTGGGCATACTCATTACCCAGAATGCACTGCTGCTGCTGTTCTGCTGATGGCCTGTGAAACAAACGATTCAGTTTTACTCCAAATGTCTGCAGCTATTAGTCCTGCAGGGTTTTTCTTCATCGTCATGGTAACCACCGTCAGTAACCCCGCCTCTTCCTCTCAGGGCAGGAAGAGGAAGCGCAGCCTGTCGGCGGACAGCGGCGAGGGCAGCGGCTCCGACTCTGACTCCTCCCACTCTGACAAGGAGGAAGAGGGTCAGTACCCCAGAGACACAGGAGCTCCGCCCTAAAGGTCATAGGTCACAGTGCTCCTGTTGTTTCAGAGCGGCGTGAGGAGAGAGAGGAGGCTCCGCCCACGCCCCGCCCCCTGCACCTGACCACCTCCCTGTTCATCAGGAGCATCGCTCCAGAGGTCGCCAAGGACGAGGTCACCGCCGTAAGAACCGGACCTGAACAGAACCAGAGTTATCTGGCTCAGACTGACCTCTGACCTCCAACCCTGTCTTGTCTCAACATCTTGTTGACCTCTGACCTCTAACCCACTTCCTGTCTGCAGTTGTGTCGCAGGTACCCCGGCTTCCTGCGGGTGGCGCTGTCAGACCCTCAGCCAGAGCGGAGGTACTGGTTGTCTCAGCCGGTCGACCCGGTTCTGCCGGTGGCTTTCCCAGGTCAGAACCGGATCAGAACCGGCGGCCTGACTGTGTCTGTGTTGCAGGTTCTTCCGGCGGTGCTGGGTGACCTTTGACCGCAGCGTCAACATCAAGGAGACGTGCTGGAACCTGCAGAACGTCAGGGTAACCCAGAGCGCCATCAGAACCGTCAGAACCTCCAGAACCGGGCCGCTAACAGCTGGTTCTGTTGTCTCAGCTCAGGGACTGTGAGCTGGCGCCGGTGGTGAACCGGGACCTGAGCCGGCGGGTCCGGACCGTCAACGGCCTGACGCACCACCGGCCCGTGGCGAGGAACGACGTCCGGCTGGCGGCGCGCCTCGTCCACAGCCTGGACCAGCGGGGGGCGCTGTGGTCCAAACAGGTATGGAGCAGACCGGACCCGACCAGAACCAGAACCCGACCCGCTCACCCAGAACGCCTCTGCTCCCGCAGGCGGAGACCAACCCGGTTCTGCAGAACATCACCGACTATCTGATCGAGGAGGTCAGCGCCGAGGAGGAGGAGCTTATCGGAGCCGCCGGCGCCGACGACGACCCCAAGGCCACCGACGTTCCCGTGGAAACGGACCAGAACCTGCTGCAGGTGGGCGGGGCCTGTGGCCGTGTGTGTGCAGAGTTCAGGTTCTGATCCGGTGGTCAGGTTCTGGACTGGTGTTGTGTTCAGGTTCTGACCCGGTTCTGTGTTCAGGTTCTGGACCGGTTGCTGCTCTACCTGCGTCTGGTTCACTCTGTGGATTACTACAACTTCTGCGAGTATCCGTCGGAGGACGAGATGCCGCACCGCTGCGGCCTCATCCACGTCCGCGGCCCGCTGCCGGTGGCCCGCATCACTCCAGCAGAGGGTGAGCCGCACCGCAACATGGCCTAGTCAAAGTACAGGATCACTAAAATCAGCTTTTCCAGCTTTACATTTTTCTCTGGAGTGTTAATTCTTTCATATTTCAGTAATCCTTTCATCTCCATGGCATTTAGCAGCTAAACACCTGGGTGGACGTAGCCCCGCCTCCGAGGCGCAGCTCCTCCCCCCCTCAGCTCCTTCAGACTAGTCAGCAGCAATTAGCAAACATCTGCAACGCTGGTAAAAACCTTAAAGCAGGGGTGGGCAACTCCTCCTGCAACTTTTAGGTATGTCTCTACTTCAACACACCTGATCAAATAATGAGGTCTTTATTTGACCTCATGTGACCTCTGGAGAGCCTGACTGGACTTAGAGGAGATTTGGCTGTTGGATTCAAGTGTGTTGGACCAGAGAGACGTCTAAGAGTTGCAGGACACCAGGACTGCCCACCCCTGCCTTAAAGGGTTAATAGAGGAGCCATGTTGGAATGACTTCCTGGAGGCGGAGCTTCAGAGAGAGCAGGAGCTTCTTAAAGAGACAGAGACCCAATTTACAAAATCAATTTTCTGTTCAAGTCATATTTGATATATACAATCATTT
Organism: Brachyrhaphis roseni; assembly: GCA_903066815.1. NCBI lineage: Eukaryota > Metazoa > Chordata > Actinopteri > Cyprinodontiformes > Poeciliidae > Brachyrhaphis > Brachyrhaphis roseni. The sequence goes on from CAEFZY010031853.1 coordinate 27,493, forward strand.
AACTGAAGGTGACATAGTTACTGATTATGTAATAAAATGGAGCTGTGTGTCTAAAAAACACAAACTTAAATAAACAAATGTAGCTCTGGCCCTTTAAAGAACAGGGAGGTTACAGGAGAAAACAGCAGGAGGCTGAGGACGCCACCATGAGGTTCTCCACTGGTCAGAGCTGAACAGTTAATGTGATGATGATGATGAAGGTGGTGCTGTGCTCTGATTGGACAGTGACTGAACACCTGAGGATGTGTGAGGAGCGTCTGGCTCCTCTGTTCTCACCGACGGAGACGCTGAGCGAAGAGGAAGCAGTTCGGCTCGGAAAGAAAGACCCGGAACAGGAAGTACTGTACCTGTCCACCTGTCTCTCCACCTGTCTGTCTGTCTCTCCACCTGTCCCTCCCCTGATGCGTCTCCTGTCCCCAGGTGGAGACGTTCTTGGCGTCCAACACTCAGGAGCTCAGTAAGGACAAGTGGCTCTGTCCTCTGAGTGGGAAGAAGTTCAAGGTGAGGTCCCGCCCCTCTCTCTGGTTGCCACGGTAACGGGGACTGACGGTGTTGTTGTTGTTGTTGTTTAGGCCCCAGAGTTCGTCCGTAAACACATCCTGAACAAACACGGCGAGAAAGTGACCGCCGTCAGACAGGAAGTGGAGTTCTACAACAACTTCCTGTTGGACGCCAAGAGACCCGCCCTCCCTGAGCACAAGCCCCTCCCACCGCCGGCTCAAGGTACCTGATTGGCCTCTGATGGAGGCTAGGCTAACGTTAGCATGCTGTTGGCTGGTTGACCTCTGACCCCTCCTCTGGCTCCGCCCCCAGCCGGTCCTCCAGGCATGGCGGCGTTTCCTGGTCAGTCTCCGCAGCAGCAAAGCCTTCTGGGATACCCTCCAGGCGTCAGGCCGCCGCTGCCCGGATTCCCAGGTAGGTGAGGCTCCGGGTCGGAGCCCGCAGGGGGCGGAGCCAGGCTGACGCTCCGTTTGGACCCACAGGTGTGGGACCCCACCTGGTGCCGGGCCAGTTCGGACCGGGCCGCGGTCACTATGACAACTTCAGAGGAGGAGGAGGAGGAGGAGCAGCGTTTCCAGGAAAACAAAGGAGCAGCAGGTACGCAGAACCAGCAGGAGAGGTGGTCCAATCAGAACCTCTGACCCAGCGCTGTGGTCCAATCAGAACCTCTGTCTGTGTTTAGGGGCCTGAGGGGCGACCCGCGGTCCATCATCGAGTACAGAGACCTGGACGCTCCGGACGACCTCGACTTCTTCTAGCACAACTTTCTACTTTTTTATTCCTGTATGAGAGAGAGAGAGAGAGAGAGAGTGTGTTTCTGTATGTGTGTGTTTCTGTATGTGTGTGTTTCTGTATGTGTGCGGGTGGGTGTGTGTGTGCGTGGGTGTGTGTGTGAGCAGGACCAACATCATGATCTGATCCAGGAGAGTTTTTCCAATAAAGAACAGAAACTCCAGACCGACTCCTTGTTTTCTTCCTGTCCATCATCTTCATCGCCGTCTCTTTACCAACCAGTTGTCAGAATTAGAAATAGATCAGAAATTAGAAATCAATACCCTTTTAGGTCATTGATCTTATTGATCTATTTAGTACCATGAAAACAGTTTATATGAGCATCCAATAATCTAAAGTTTTGGTGTTTAAATAGTAATTATTTGATCTTTATTGATTGACTGCAGCCCAGAGCTACGTCCAGCTCAGCTAGCGTTAGCTTTAAGAAGATGGGCTTTTATTTTATGTAACTTAGTGGCAAGAAAAGGAAGGAAAATGAGAGCAGTTCACCTTAAAGCACTGAAGTTTGAACTGTCGTTAGCTTTAGCTGCTCTGTTTGTAATAATTCTGTAAAAACATCATGAATAATAAAACAATGTTTTTATCTGTCCAGAGTTCTGATAAACAAGGAGAATTAGCTGCTCTGCTGGCTACGTCTGTTAGCTGCTGGGCTACAGTTAGCAGGAGCTACGTGTGGCTAGCAGAGGTGAGGTTGGAAAAGGGAGGCATTCTGAATAAAACCAGGATCAGGAGAGGGGAGGAACCGGACCGGTGGTCCAATCAGAACCTCTGTTTAGACAGGAAAATATTACTATATCCACAAAACAATAAACTGTATATATTATCCAGATCTTCTGGATAATATATAGATAACCGCTAAGCTAATAACAGTTGACTGAACTACGGAGTAGAAGATAAAATGATAGAATTGATAAATAACGTCAGTTTAGTCTGAATTATGAGCCTGCAGGTTCTGATCAAAAGAAGACTCAGAGAATAAAAACTGAGATTTTAAATCTTTATTTTGGTTCAGGATGTTGTACTCTTTGGGTCAGAACAGAACATTTCATCTGGGTTAGGGCAGCAGTACGGTCTCTCCCTGGTGTGGCTCCTCTGATGTTTCCTCAGGGAACCGGGCCGGGTGAACATCTTACCACACTCCTCGCACCAGAAGGGTTTCTCCCCGCTGTGGGTGACCCGGTGGTTCCTCAGGTGGCTGCGGTCCCTGAACGTTTTCCCACAGGCCTCACATGCGTGCAGCTTTTCTCCGCTGTGCAGCAGCTGGTGGACCTTGAGGTTGCTGCGCTTGGAGAAACGTTTCCCACAGTCCTGACAGCCGTAGGGCTGCAGGCGGCCGTGGACGCGCTCCAGGTGCAGCTTCAGGGTTTCCTTCTGGGTGAAGGTGTTCCCACACTGTGGGCAGAGGAAGCTCTGCTCCGCGCTGTGGATGTTCTGGTGCCTCTTCAGGTGGGCCGCCTGGCCGAACGTCTTCCCACACTCACCACAGCCGTACGGCTTCTCTCCTCTGTGGATCTTCTGGTGTCTCCACAGGCCACAGGCTTGGCTGAAGACCTTCCCACAGTGGGGACAGCAGTGGTGTTTCCCCTCCTGGTTCTCAGGTTTCTGGAGGAGACAGAACAAAGAGTGAGATGGTTTCCATACATCAGAGCCTGGTTGGTATGATCCAGCCAACCTCCGATTCCACCTCATTTTGTTTATGACTTTGAGCATATTTAATGTGCTCTACTTTTAAAAATGTGTATTGATGGTGGGTCGCCTTCAACCCCCCTGATCTGAGCAGAAACCTTCCAGCTGCAGCATGTGGATCACAGCAGGGAGCCACAATCTGAGAGGAGCGAACGTCAACAGGCAGCAGCAGAAGCAGATAAACTGATGACTAAAATCACTATAACACCAGTTCTACTGATAACCTCTTCAGGTTAACCTGATTTCCAAGCAAACTAAAACACCAGTCAGACTGCTACCAGTGTTTTAATAAACGACATCATGCAGATAAACTGATGTCCAGATCAACTAGAGCATCGATTAAACTGGTTACCATTTTAACTAAAGCACCAGTAGAAATGATCAGTGGTTTGAAGCTCGTGATTTAATCAGGCATCAGAAGGACACCTACAACCTCCACCCAATCAAACAGCAGCACCACGTAACCTGAAGACAAGATGAACTTTAACACTAGTTCACCTGATAACCAGCTGATCTGGAACACCAGTGACTGTGACTCTGATGTTTTGATCAGGCATCGGCGCAGACACCTACATTCTGTCAGTAGCAGCGTTTTAACCGAAGCCTCAGTTAATCTGATGACCAGTTCAGCCAGTGCAGCTAATGATGAACTCTGACCTTTGGGCCGGTGGGACCAGAGAGGGAGACCCATCTGGTTCTCCTGGAGCGGTTCCGGTTCGGCGGGTCCATTCCGAGGTATGAAATAAAGCAGCTAATCCAGTCTGAGGTTTCCCAGCTAGCTGAATTTAGAGGTGTGAATGCGCATGCGCACGGAGGGAAGGAAGCGGTTTATATTTTCACAATAAAAGCCTCTAGCTGGTTAGACTCAGAACTAAAGAGAAAAACTTTATTAGGAGAAAATAGCAAAATAATAAATATTGTTTACAAGTAAGACATAAGAAAAAACACGTAAATTTAGGATCACAACTGTAAATATACAAAACAATTAATTTCTTTAAACATAAAATGTGAGGGTGAGATGGAAATTTTACAGATTTAATTACATTAAATAAATTTTTACTTTAATGTAATTAATGACAGTTCTGGTTGAATCCATGCAGGACAGGATGAATGACTTCCTGTTTATTATAAGGTAATAAGGTTATTATTCCTGTTATTGATATTAATTTACTTCTGAAAAGTAAATCCCTTTAAAATTTTTGATTTCTGCAGTTAAAACCCATCAAACGTTTCATCAGACGGAAGAAATTTGTCTTTTGTTCTTAAAGGAAACATGAAGGAATCAGATCCAGCTGTTGATGGAGAATGAGAGATGATATCAACCAGAACCCGACCAGAACCTGACCTGAACCCGACCTGAACCCGACTAGGACCCGACTAGGACCCAACCAGAACCCGACTAGGACCCAACAAAAACCCAACCAGAACCCGACCTGAACCCGACCTGAACCCGACCTGAACCCGACTAGGACCCAACCAGAACCCGACTAGGACCCAACCAGAACCATACCTGAACCCAACCAAAACCCGACCAGAACCTGACCTGAACCCAACCAGAACCCGACCAGAACCTGACCTGAACCCAACCTGAACCCGACCTGAACCTGACCTGAACCCAACCAGAACCCGACCAGAACCCGACAAAAACCCAACAAAAACCCAACCAGAACCCGACCAGAACCTGACCTGAACCCAACCAGAACCTGACCTGAACCCGACAAAAACCCAACAAAAACCCAACCAGAACCCGACCTGAACCCGACCGGAACCCAACCGGAACCCGACTAGGACCCGACCTGAACCCGACTAGGACCCAACAAAAACCCAACCAGAACCCGACCAGAACCTGACCTGAACCCGACCTGAACCCGACTAGGACCCAACCAGAACCCGACCAGAACCTAACCAGAACCCGACCTGAACCCGACTAGGACCCAACTAGGACCCAACCAGAACCCGACCAGAACCTGACCTGAACCCGACAAAAACCCAACCAGAACCCGACCTGAACCCAACCAGAACCCGACCTGAACCCGACGAGGACCCAACCAGAACCCGACCTGAACCCAACCAGAACCTGACCTGAACCCGACCTGAACCCAACAAAAACCCAACCAGAACCTCACCTGAACCCGACCTGAACCCGACTAGGACCCAACCAGAACCCGACTAGGACCCAACCAGAACCCAACCAGAACCCGACCAGAACCTGACCTGAACCCGACCAGAACCCGACTAGGACCCGACTAGGACCCAACCTGAACCCAACCAGAACCCGACCTGAACCCAACCAGAACCCAACCAGAACCCGACCTGAACCCGACTAGGACCCAACCAGAACCCGTCCTGAGCCCGACTAGGACCCAACAAAAACCCAACCAGAACCCGACCTGAACCCGACCGGAACCCAACCAGAACCCGACCTGAACCCGACCAGAACCCGACTAGGACCCGACCTGAACCCGACTAGGACCCAACCAAAACCCAACCAGAACCCGACCTGAACCCGACCAGAACCCAACCAGAACCATACCTGAACCCAACCAAAACCCAACCAAGCCCGACCAGAACCCAACCAGAACCCGACCTGAACCCAACCAGAACCCAACCAGAACCTGACCTGAACCCAACCAAAACCCAACCAGAACCCGACCAGAACTCGACCGGAACCCGAACGGAACCCGTCCTGAACCCGACCATAGCCAGACCGGAACCCGACCAGAACTCGAACGGAACCCAATCGGAGCCCGACCAAAATCCAACCAAAACCTGACCGGAACCCGAACGGAACCCGTCCTGAACCCGATTGTAGGAGCTTCACCTGGGGGCGTGGCCTATAGGATGGTCATTGATCAGTTTTTCTGTTTGTCAGAAATCAAACTTGAAGAAAGATTTAAAAACGAGGCGATGAAAACGTCACTGATCAAATATATTGTTGGATCTTTTTAAATAATTTTAGTTTTTTGTCTTCATGTTTTTATTCTCCTGCCTGATGAGCAGCAGAACTGATGATGTCATATTTGACCTTTCAGGTGAACTAAAGTAACGATGAAGGTTTTCAGCTGGTCAGTCAGAGTGGAGATCTGATCATATCAGATCTGAGGAGCTGCAATCAGATCCAGTTAATTAAAATATTACTGAAAAAGTGATTTATTTCATGAAGTCCATCACCAAGTGAAACACATTAGATTATTTTCAATTGTCGGATTACTAAAGCAAACTAATAAAAAGCATATTTAATAGCAGCTTTAACATTATTTTCAACAGGTCCTTTTAATTTGACCAATGAGCCTCATCATATTTAATATTCTAATTTATTTAATGTGTATAAAACCAGCAGGTTGTTTTAACCAATCAGCAGTCAATAAAAAAGCTGCATTTGGGAAAAAAAAATATTTTATTCATAAAAAAATCTTTAACAGATTAAAAATACTAACTAATAAACATGGATAAAAAAAATGCACAAAATGAAAAGTTATAATTTAAAAACTTTTCTGAGAACATCTGCAGGGCCTGTTAGCATTAGCATTAGCTAACAGTCACTGCTAGCTAATAGCTAATGCTAAATGGAGCAGCTTCACATGGAGCTGCTACATTTAGCATTAGCTAGCAGGGCCTGTTAGCATGGAGCTGCCAGTTTTATTCCTTTAACTCCACAAAATAAAAACGTTTTTCATAATTTTGTTTCATTATGAAACTTTAAGAATTTATTAATGAACATTTCTAGGATTTCAAACCTTCAGAAACGTTTTGACCTCATTTTCCTTCCTGAACCGTGAAAGTTAAGAAACTAATTTAAAAAATAATGTTATATTTTATTCTTTATACATCATCCAGATTATATAGAAACAAATGACATTTAGAACTCAGAGATTAAAAACGAGATTCAGAAATGATGAGTGGTGACAGGAGCCATGGCGTCGTCATAGTCGTCTCCACCTGCTGCTTCACCTGCTGCTTCTTCTTCTTCTGCTGCTGCGGCTCGTCTGGGTCCAGAGGTTCTCGTCCGGCCCGCTGGGCTCCAGCCTGCAGACAGGAGGTTTTACTGAGACTCGGTTTGTTCCTGCAGACAGTCAGCAGGGGGCGCTGTGGTCACCTGTGGCTCTGTGTCGGAGCTTGTAGATGAAGACGCAGGTGGGGATAAAATAAAAGATGGAAACCGGAGCGTAGAGGATTTTCCACAGGATGGAGCGAAGAGGAGAAGAAAAAGGATCTGGATCTGGATCTGGATCTGCAGGAGCTGAAAACATGAAACCATCAGAAAACTAAACCTTCTGATCTCAGAGATGATGATGAAAATCAGTTTATTCTGATTATTAAAACACTGAATTATCTGTTATTTATAATAACTTCACTCATTACAGATTCATTTATCGGAAACTTTCTGTAGAAAGAAGCAGAAACTTCTGGTTCTGATCTCGATTCCTGAGATCTGAGGAGATTCTGCAGAATAAACCCGAGTCGCCTTGCTGCTGCTGGGATTAACTGGTTCCAGTCCGGTTCCAGTCCGGTTCCAGTCCGGTTCCAGTCCAGTTCTAGTCCAGTTCCAGTCCGGTTCCCACTCCGGTTCTAGTCCAGTTCCAGTCCAGTCCAGTCCAGTCCGGTTCCAGTCTGGTTCCAGTCTAGTTCCAGTCCAGTCCCAGTCCGGTTCCAGTCTGGTTCCAGTCTGGTTCCAGTCCGGTTCCAGTCCGGTTCCCAGTCCGGTTCTGGTCCGGCTCCGACTCTCTGCTCTGTTAAACTCTGTGATTTTTCAGATAAATTAATTTTAAATAAACATAAAGATTTGTCGCCATCTGGTGGAAATGAAGCTCAGTCTCTGAATTTACATCCAGTTTATTAAATATGATGTTAAATTATTTACAGATTATAAATTTGAGCATCAAACCAACACTAAATGTAGCTGTGATGCTAATGTAGCTGTGATGCTAATTAGCGACACTCAGCATTTAGGGAATAAAATAGATAAACTGTTATATTTCATTTTGCTGATTATTTTATTATTATTATATTTTTGATCCAATCATTTTTAAATTAAATCACTATATTTGCTTCTGAACATTTGATTTCCATTATTATATTATTTTAAACTGAAGAATCTCTTTGCTGATCAGAACTGAAGGTTTTCTGTTTTATTCACCAGCTGCAGAGTGAAACCCAGAAACCAGTGAGTTTCTCCTTCATGTTGACCTCTGACCCCTGACCTCTGACTGACAGCCAGCTGGGTGGAGAGACTCCGCCTCCCGTCCTGCAGTGGTAGGAACCTTCATCATCCGTGGAAACGGAGCGCAGGATGAAGGATCCGGTTCCGGTTCCGATGAAGGAATGGTTTTTATAGAAATCAGCCGAGGCAGCAGGTTGGTTCCTCGTCAGGCAGGTCAGAGTGACGTTTGCTCCAGACGCCACGGGCAGAACCGGACTAAGCAGGACCACCGGTCGGTCTGCAGACAGACACAATCTGGGTTTGGTTCTGGTGGAGGGGAAACATTTACAAACATTTTATTCAGGTTCCCAGAGATTAAACTGAAATGTTTAGCGACATTTTTCACTTTATAACAGTAAAAATGATGCAGACGGTGACGAGGGAACAGGTTTGGGGAACAGATGGGCGATCTGACAACACTAACAGTTCAAACACCAAATATACATTAATATGCATCAAAATGCAACAGAAACCGTCACAGCAGAATAACGTCTGCAGCATCGCTCTGTGGCTTCAGCCAATCAGCTCACAGGTCAATAAACAGATTAAAGCTCCGTTTGTCGCCTCAGGATGGAAAATTAAAATCTTTATGAGAACATCAAAAGATTGTTTCCACTCATTTGCTGCATTAAACTCTGGATTCCTACAGGAAGTGGATCTGTGTTTGGATTGGTTCCTTTGTGGCCAATCAGAGTGTTGTGGGAGGAGCCTTAAAGCGACAGCGCGGTTTGTGCTAACGGTGTAGCTGGTTCCAGTTACCTACCGTACACGGTTATCTGAACCGTGTTGCTCCGCTGCATGGTTACAGACTCACACCAGTAGAGGGCGCTGTCAGACTTCTTGGCCGTCTGCAGTCTGCAGACTTGTCCCCAGTCTGTGGGGGAGACTGGGGACAAGACGCCCCAGTCTCCCCCACAGCTGGACGTCTTTCTGCTGTTTTCAGAGAAGCGTCTGATGGTCCAACCTGGAGCCGAGCCGCTGCAGCTCAGACTGAAGGACTGATACTCCAGAACCTGAGCCGAGTCCGGACTCACGCTCAGAGACGCCGGCTTGGACACGTCTGGGGAAAGACGTGGACACTCAGTGGAAACACTTCTACTATAGATGTATAACACATAGATGGTGGTGGACCTCTGATGAGCAGCCAGCTGGTCTCAGATGTGACGCCGTTGATTTTACATGTGTATCCTCCTTCATGGGTCCTGGAGACGTTACGGAGGGTCAGGTTACCTACAGACGCCATCTTGGATTCGTCTTTGAAGAACTCAGCGTTTGAATCTGGAGCGCTCTTATGTTGACAGGTCAGAGTGATGTCATCTCCCTCCGTCACAGGAAGGACCGGACCGAGCAGAACCACCTGTCCAACTCCACAGAGACACAGAGGGACGATCAGCTGATTCCTGTCCAACCAGCGTCTCCTAAACGTCATGAAGACGTTTTTATCTGAAGGAGATTTTTATTCACTTCAGTCGGATCGTTTGGTCCGGACTACAAGCAGACGGGATTCTTTCCATTTGGTGCTTTTACTTTATAATTTCATTGCTCCTATTGGACAGAAATGATGGGACAGAGACAGGAAGTAAACAAACATGGCCGCCCTGCTTGCTGCATGTCTCATTTGATCTGTTATTAAAACTGTAATATCATTTCAATGCTAAAGCGGCTCATCCACTGCAGGTTTCTGATCTTGGAGCTTCATCAGTAAATCTGCTTCAAGCTAAACGACAGAACCAAGTTCTGCTGTCGGCTTCAGGCTGATGGACTCGTTGGTCTCTGAGCTCCTCAGACCGTCGGACCCTGAAACACCAGAATGTTGGGAACTGAAGCGTCAGACAGACGTAAAAACCAGGAGAGCTGATGGTTTGGTCCCAGTCAGCTGGACGGTCTGACTGGTCTGCCTGTGGTCTCTGACTCTTACTGGTGACGGTGATGTTGACGGTGTGGCTGCTGTCCCGGTGTCTGGACTCGCACCAGTACAGGCCGCTGTCCGTCTTCTTCAGGGTGCTGATGGTGCAGGTGGAGGACGTCTGACTGCCCCACACAGAACATGGAGACACCTGCAACCTGGACACACGGCGGACGTTTCCCTCACACCTGGAGCCACGTTCAGCTCCCAGACCAAGGTCCTTCATCATGACCTTCCTTTAATGAATGGTGAACTCACCCTGAAGCGGTTTGTCTCCACACCGTCCATCTGTCCGGTCCAAACTGCTCACAGCTGATGGAGACAGAACCGTACTCATAGAACTGAGACCGGCTGGGAGAGACGACCAGGGAGGAGGGACGGGACGCATCTGCTTCAGAAGGACGCAACGTTAGCAACGTTAGCAGTGTTAGAAACGTTAGCAACATTAGCAGTGTTAGCAACATTAGCAACATTAGCAGTGTTAGCAACGTTAGCAACATTAGCAGTGTTAGCAACGTTAGCAACATTAGCAGTGTTAGCAACGTTAGCAGTGTTAGCAACGTTAGCAGCTTTAGCCAGAGGTGGGCACTTGAGTCAACAAAATTAAGACTTTACGTTTGACTTGATGTAATGTTCAAAGACTCAGACTTGGCTTTTTACACCAGTAACTTGGGACTTGACTTGGACTTGAAGCTGTTTATGTGATGAAATGTGTAGTTGAGTTTTGAGGCAGATGCAGTGGATCCAGGTTATGGAGAGAAAATGATGATTTAATGATGAAAACACAAGAATCCAGGCAGCACAGAGTGAACAAAGGCTAGGAGCTAATCTATGGTAGCAACTGGTGTAACAAGACAGGAACAGGCAACAAGATGGGAGACAAGACCAGGAACCAGGAACCAGGAACAAGGAACAAGGAACCAGGAAGCAGGTACAGGAACCAGGAAGCAGGAACCAGGAAGCAGGAACCAGGAAGCAGGAAGTAGGAAGCAGGAACCAGGAAGCAGGAACCAGGAACAAGGAACAAGGAACCAGGAAGCAGGTACAGGAACCAGGAAGCAGGAAGCAGGAACCAGGAACCAGGAAGCAGGAACCAGGAAGCAGGAACCAGGAAGCAGGAACCAGGAAGCAGGTACAGGAACCAGGAACCAGGAACCAGGAAGCAGGAACCAGGAAGCAGGAACCAGGAAGCAGGAACCAGGAAGCAGGAACCAGGAAGCAGGAAGCAGGAAGCAGGAAGCAGGAACCAGGAAGCAGGAAGCAGGAAGCAGGAACCAGGAAGCAGGAACACAGGCTGGACTAAATACACCAGGAGGTGAATCAGGGGAAAACAGGGGAAAATAGATGAGAAATTTTAAAATGGAGGTTTCTATATTTTGTGTTCAGCTGCACGTTTTATCAAGATTAGAGATAAATACACATTTTAAAAAGACAAATGGTCTGTTATTTAACATTTAACATATAATTGTAGCATTATTAAAAAATATATTCAAAAGGACTTGAAATAAAAAGTTTCAGACTTGACTTGAGACTTGGTCCCACCTCTGTCAACATTATCAATGTTAGCAACATTAGATATATTAGCAACATTAGCAATGTTAGCGACATTAGCCACATTAGCAACATTAGCTATATTAGCAACATTATCAGTGTTAGAATAGAATAGAATTCCACTTTATTGCCATTGCACTGTCACAAGTACAAGCAACAAAATGTAGTGTTGTCGGAGCCGGGAATCGAACCCGGGTCGCCCTGCTGCCAACTGGGAGCATTAACCTCGCCACTAGTAACATTAGCTGTATTAGCAACATTAGCAATGTTAGCAACATTAGCCACATTAGCCCCAGTTGACATCACAAGTGACCCTCTGAGGTTCAGCATCAGATCTTAGATGTTTGTGGAGGAAGAAGATCTGCAGCTGGGCGGCCATCTTAGTTTCATTCTGGACTCAAACTTCACATTTAAAAACCTCTTAAAGAAGGAAATTAAATATTTATCCTACCAAACCTGAAACAGTCGAGGTCTGTTTCCTCCACAGAGGATCATAATTATTTGATCACATATTGAATATTTCCTCACATGGACGTTTCCTTGTTCATCTGCAGTAAAACTCAAACAGCTTCACAGCTAAAGGTTTTATCACATCATATTTTAGACAAATGTACCGTCTTAAGTTTTGAGAATTTCAGAGTATTTAACAATATCTTAATAAATCTTTAACCGGCCATGGAGGATTTTATAAAACAGTCGTTATGATTCACTGCAGACGAGGAGCAGCAGGAGGAAACGAAACCTGAACCTGATATGAACAGAAATAAACATGAATCTAAAACACAAAGAGAACAAAATGAACCAACACAGCAATAAAACTAAAAAATGGTCAAATATAGTATTATTTTATTTATAAAGCTTTTTAAAACAACAACAAAAAGCTGGACGTAAAAAAATCTATCAAGTTTAGAAGTAAAAATCAGCTGAAACGGTTCAGTGACGGTTTCTAAAACATTCAGGAGGATCAGAGAGCAAAGAGCTGGAACCAACCGAGTCAGAACAGAACCAGCAGAACCAACAGAACCAGCAGAACCAACAGAACCAACAGAACCAACAGAACCTGACATGTCAAAATGTTCAGCTGCACTTTAAAAAGCTCAGAGTCATTGATTCATAAGATCAAACTCATCGATCAGGAGATCCAACAAGAAGCTCATCAACATGACGACTCTCGATAAACTGTAAAAATATGAATAAAGATGGAGGGAATAACCAAAGCCACACATAGTAAAGGTTAAAGGTCGTTCACTCGGCGGCCCTTTTGACCTCCATCTTTACCCCCTCATAGGACGGGGTAAAGATGGAGGGGCAGAAAACATCAGATCAAAAGTATAAAGGTGTTTTAAAATAGAAGAAGTTGTAAATATTCATCTGATGTTTCCAGTGAAAATACAGGAAGTAGTTTCTGTTTATTTCCTGTTAACATTTTAATCTTTTAGAAAAGATCCAACATTAAAGCATCAACGTTTCCCACTGAGTCCAGGTTGTTCACATGTTACAATGTCACATGTCCCACAGCGCCGACCGGGTTCTGATCCAAAACCCAGAATGGATCTCTGGCTGGTTCTGGTCCGGCTGGACCAGAGCCTCAGAGTCCAGAACCGTTCTGGATTAATAGTTGTCTATCAAAGTCCTGACAGGTTCTGGACCCATTAGGAGGTTCTGAACCTGTCAGAACCGGGTCCAGACAGGATGTGATGGTTCTGCTCATTCTAACTCTGATGACTCAGCAGTAAACAGGTTTTGTTTCTGATGTCGGTTCTGTTGGACTCACCGTGGCAGGAAACCGTCTGGCAGCAGCTGAAGCTCAGAGATAAACCTGCAAAACACCAGGAGCCGGAAAAAGTTAGAAACGTTCCTGAAATTATCCTGAAATGATCCTGAAACGTTCCTGAAATGATCCTGAAACATTTCTCCCCTCATCTGAGGAAATCTCTGGTTGTTTTCTGGTTGTTTTGAACTCACAGAGCAGCAGCGGCGCTGCGGCGTCGTTCATCTCGTCTGCAGCCGAAGCCGTTCTGTCCGTCTCAGAGCGAAGTTAAGAACATCCTGTTGAGCCAAACCGCAGCAGGAGGATGTGAGAGAAACGAGACACGACAGATTCAGCCTGTTGGCACCAAACTTCTGCTTTACACGGCAGCTTCATGTGATGAACGATAACGGAGAGCAGAACTCAGATCTACAGCCTGGAAACAAACCAACGTTTCTACGAAACTCTGAGGAAACTCAGAACGTTATCAGAAACCACAAGCTGCCACAGACGATGGTAACTGATCAAAGCTGGAGTCCCTCAGGGCTGAGAGCTCAGATCACTGATGATCAGGATGAAAACTCATCCAGGAGGAAAAACTGACAGAAATGATCAGCCAGGATGAAGGCAGGCAGTTTATGAATTTAAATGTGATTTTAAGGCCTGAAGAGCCCAAAGGGTTTAATAATAATAATAATAATAATAATAATAATAATAATAATAATAATAATAATAATCCATTCATTTTAACCCTCGTCTCCAGATGTCAACAGGTGAGAGGTGGAGTCACCTCCAGGTGACCCCACCATTGTTCAGGTTCTGGTCTGGTTCTGGTTCTGGTTCTGTGGTTCTGGTGGCTCAGAGCTGCTCTCTCTCTCTCTCTCTCTCTCTGATGTTGGTGTGATTTTCTGCTGACTCTGTTTTTGTGGCTTTGTGATGTGAAAAGTTTCCACAAAGCGAGTTTCACACTGAAGGTGTGAGAATGAAGAACCTGAACTGGTTCTGGTTCTGGTTCTGGTAACTCAGACCAGAACCTTCAGCTCTGAGGTGAAACTGAACATTAGTTTAAATTAGTTTCAGGTCCTGGTCTCGGTTCTGGACCGGTCTCAGACGGACTCTGGCCGGTTCTGGTTCAGATGGAGGTGAAGCAGCTCCTCTCCCTGCAGAGCCGAGTTCAGGTCCAGACTGGGTTCAGCTGCAGAACCAGAACCAGGTCAGGGTCAGCAGGTTCTGAGCGGTTCTGTGGTTTCTGAAACCGTCGCTGTGGAAAATCTGAGTGAAAAGCAAAAACAGGAAACTGAGACGAGAGGCTGAAGGTCCGATGGGTCGGTTCTGTTCTGATGTTTACAGAGTAATCAAGGATGTGATGAGCTGCAGGAGACGTCCGGTCCAAACCACAGCCTGACCCGGTTCTGTAGGCTGCAGAACTTCATGGATACCAACGTGATGAACCTGATCTGGTCTGGATTCAGTGGAAACACAAAGAGTCTGACTCCACTTGACCTCTGAACACGTCTCATCCTGAGGACACGTCCGGTCCTACGGGGACGGGTCGGGTTGGACCTGAGGACGTGTCCTCCAGTCCAGGTCGGGTCCAGGTCGGGTCTAGGTCGGGTTGGACCTGAGGACCTGGACTTCATGTTCCAGATGTTTTAACCAAACAAGTTAAAAACCTTCAGAAATGATGAACGATTCACTTTGTTAATCTGAGAACCAGAAACCCGATTTAATCAGTCAGAGGAACCAGTGAGGCTCAGTCCTGGTTGTGTTAGCATCTATGCTAACTAGTGTTAACTAGTGTTAGCATCAATGCTAACTAGTGTTAACTAGTGTTAGCATAGATGCTAACTAAAATTAGCCACATAAAGCTTCCTCCAAACATCTCCAGCTGCACAGGTTGGACACCAACAAACATTCAGATGGAAGGAAACTTTCAGACACTGAGCAGCTCCTGATGGCAGCCATGTTGGATTGTCAGTTAGTCGTTGCCAAGGAAACCTGCAGGAGCTGCAGGTGTGTTAGAAACTGTCAGTGCAGCTGAGGAGCATCCAGCTCTGATTGGTCCATTTCCAGCTGGATCAGAGTTTGTTTCATCAGAAAGTTTTCTAAATGTTTTCCAGCTTTTAGCAACGTTACGGTTGCTATAGCAACGGGACGGTTGCTATAGCAACAGGAAGGTGTGGATTCACCTGCAGCCACAGTTATCAGCGCATCGTTTCTGTTCGACTATGAATAATAAATGAAGATATAATCTGTTTAATTTAACCATTAGATCAGATTAAAAGATGTTGCACTGTAAAAAATAACTGGTCAGATTAGATTAAATTCAGTTTTTATTGCTGCAGCATCAAAAGGTCCAATTCTGGTTACAAAAGCAGAACTTTGGTTTCTAACAGAAACACACAGAACCTGTTAGGAGGAGCCGGTTCTGGTGGAACCGGGCCCGGTGCACATCTGGACCTTACAAACATCTGGACCTGCAGGATTCTCTATAATAACCTGAGTTCATGTTGGTGAAATAAAGTCACATTAAAATCAGATTTGTTTTGGTCCCAGCCTGGTTTTCCTCATCATGGTTCCAGTTTGACCCGGTTCTGAACTCAGAGTGTTTTAAATGAGGAGGTCTTGGTCTGGTGGACGGAGCGGTTCTGACCCAGAATCGGTTCCTGTAGACGCCTGCAGATTCAGCCTCAGCCTGACCGCAGAGCGACTCCACTTCCTGTAGTTCCCTCCACAATAAAACTGTTTCCTGTCATCGTTAAAGTTCATTTCTATCATCAGCAGAAATAATAAAGTTAAAAACATCCAATAATAACCACTAAATGTGCTCAAACTATTAGTAACTTTTTACTGACGGCAGAATAAATCTTTATATAAAACAATAAAAATCAAACAGAGAAAAAACATCCAGGAAATGAAGAAGCTTCTTTTCATTTCAGCCATTTTGTTTCTGTCAAAACTTCATGCTAACGTTCATGAACCAGCAGCCGGGTTTGTCCTGCTGGGAGAAATGGGTTGGTTCTGATGGGTTGGACCGGTCAGAACCGTCACACTTTGCTCTCAATGGTCACGTGACTCTTTTCCTCAGCAGGTGCGTCGGGGCTGGTGGGCGGGGCTTCTGGCTCCGTCTCACCTGTTGGTTTAGAGAAAACAACGTAAACATCCTGAAGATGATGAAGATGAAGATTCACTGGTTGATTCAGAGCAGCAGAGGAACTGATGGTCAGAGGTCAAAGGTCAGAACCGTGGAAACAGCATACAGAGGTGGGTACTGCTAGCTAAAAGGTTAGCTATGCTAACCCTAAAGCGCTAATCATAAACATTAGTTCTGCTAACGTTAAAGCAGTATATCAACATGATGCTTAACAGGTGCTAATGCTAAACCTCTGTATCAATATGACATTTAGCAGAAGCTAAAGCACTAAATTCATTAGCTACCCAACATGTGGTGGAACGTCGTATGTCTCCCTCTACAGGTTGGAATGTGTCATTACACCTGAACAGGTTCAGGAAGTGATTCTTGTAGTTTCAGGTTTTTTCACTCTGTTGCTGATTTTAGCTAACTGATGTTGGCAGGTGTTTGGTCAGAAAGCACACAGGTTGTAGACAGAAATGCATTCTGGGTACAGAATAAACGTCATTGGGTGAATAAAGTGAGGAGAGGAAATGGAACCGAAAGTTTTCAAAACAGACAAGAAAACTTTAGTATTCATCTAAAATTAGTTTAGCATAAAGTCAGCGCACTAAACATTTTTAAATTAGCTAAACAAAGTTAGCTGTGCTATTAGCATTAGTGTTAGCCCCACTGGTTGGTACATGATCAATGGTTTTCAATGGTTTTCCAGTTGGTCTCATTCCAGCTGAATACGACCCGACTGGACCTTCTGCTGGTTCTGAAGTTTCACTGAAGGGTTTTTAGTTCTGACCCCTGACCTTGGGTTGACCTTCTCATCAGATTCACTGAAGTACCAGTTCAAAGTCCAGTCAAACCAGAACCAATGGACCGGGTCGTCCTTTGGGCTCAGTAAAAACCTCCTGACTGTGAGCTGACCTTTGACCTGTCGGGCCAGGAGACGCGGCCCAGCCAGTCCGATCCCCAGCGCCCCGATGGGAGCCGTGATCAGGATAGCTAGCACCGCTAGCGTTAGCACGTCCAGACCAAACTGGATCAAAGTCTCATCGCCCTCGTCCCGCGCCAGGTCCAACGCCTTGGAGCCGATCGCCGCCTGGAGGACAGACGGACAGAGGGTTAGTCTGGGAGTTCTGGTGGACCAGACCGGGTCTGATGGAGCAGACTGGTTCTGATGGTTCTGACGGTTCTGATGGACCAGATCAGTTCTAATGGTTCTGATGGAGCAGACTGGTTCTGATGGTTCTGATGGACCAGACCAGTTCTGATGGTTCTGGTGGACCAGACCGGGTCTGATGGAGAAGACTGGTTCTGATGGTTCTGATGGACCAGACCAGTTCTGATGGTTCTGATGGACCAGACCAGTTCTGATGGTTCTGGTGGACCAGACCGGGTCTGATGGAGCAGACTGGTTCTGATGGTTCTGATGGACCAGATCAGTTCTAATGGTTCTGATGGACCAGACCGGTTCTGATGGTTCTGATGGACCATCGATCGATCAGTTGATCTGAATCTGATCCTGGTTTCTCTCCACCGTCTCTGATAAAATGTATTTTATTGTGACTTTATAATATTGAAATGTTTTCATGTCGTTTCATTGTAATAAGATGATTATTAACTTTTATTATTTTATGTCCATATGGTGATACGACAGCAGGAACATGAGGACATGAAACCGTCTGAACCAGCAGTTCTCAGCCCCAGCAGAGCCTCCACCCAGAGGTCAGAGGTCGGCTGGTTAGACCTGAACGGTGGCTTTGGGCAGCCAGGCCACGGCGATGAAGATCTTCTCCTTCAGGGTGAAACCTCCCAGATGGACCAGCAGGAAGGTGACGAGAAGACGGACCAGCAGACCAATCAGGATGCAGGCCACGCCCAGCCCTGACAGGAAACAGGAAGTGAGGTGAAGCTGGGCGGATCAGAAACATGGCCGCCGTAACCCTGAGCGTTCTTACCCACAGTGCCGGGGTTCAGGGACGTGATGATGATCTCAGCTCCAATCAGACCAAACAGGAGCGGCTGGAAAACGTCCCAACAGCGTCCGACCATGGCCGCCACCGGCGCCTGGAGACAGTTACATCCTCCATCAGCCACCTGAAGGACGGATGACTGGCGGAGGAACCACCAGCTGCTGGGGACACTGGGAGGGTTTGAACTTGTGTCTATTTAATCTTTTTCCATCACTTCCTGTTCCATCCTCCAGGAGGCAGAGATACGTTAGCATTAGCTCCTAGGATGAAGAGACTCAGGGGTTGAAGGTCACAACAAGGTGACATCAGGTTTCAGAGGTAGGAACCGCTGACTACAGAGCTAGCTTAACCATAAACATTAGCTACTCCAGGCCTGGAGAGCCGCAGCCCTGCAACTTTTAGATGCGTTTCTACTTAAAAACACCTGAGTCATATAATGAGGTCATTAGCTGAACTCTGGAGAACTTGACTGCACTTAGGAGGTGATTCAGCTACTTGATTCAGCTGTTTTGGACCAGGGAGACATCTAAGAGTTGCAGGGCTGCGGCTCTCCAGGCCTGGAGTTCGCCACCCCTGAGCTACACCAATGCTAAAGCGCTACAGCAACACAGTATTTAGCAGCAGCTAATGCTAAAGCGCTATAGCAACACAGTATTTAGCAGCAGCTAATGCTAAAGCATTATAGCAACACAGTAATTAGCAGCAGCTAATGCTAAAGCGCTATAGCAACACAGTATTTAGCAGCAGCTAATGCTAAAGCGCTAACTTCCACCATAATGATATCCCAATGCCTCAACATGTTGCAACATAGCATATCGCCCCCATTTATCAGAAATGTTAAACATTAGCTTTGTAATTAGCGGATTAGCGAAGCGTTTCCCTGCATGTCAGTGTGTAGAGAAGCTAAACGTCCAGCATGTTGGTCACCTTGTCCGTTTTCCAGCCCAGAGCAGCCAGGAAGGACAGCACCAGCGTACAGAGGCCGCCGGCGCCGGGGAAGCCAACAACATGGCTGAAGAAGACGGAGAACACGGAGAGACCCACCAGCAGGAGCGTCCTGATGATCACCAGATCCTCCTGCAGAGACACCAGCAGCTTCACATCATGTCTGACCTGAACTGGTTGTTTCTCAGGACCAACCTGGTCGCTGCTGGGGAAGAGGCACAGGAACAGACCCAGGATCAGTCCGGCTGCGACTCCACCGGCCACCTCCAGCAGACCTTTGAGGATGTTCATCCAGGTGGAACCTGAACAACAGACCGGGTCAGAAAACAGCAGAACCGAGCAGAACGCCTCAGGAAACGGGTCTGACCCGTAGAGAAGGCGATTCCCAGGCAGGTGGAGAATCCAGTGATGGCCAGGATGTCATCAAAACTCCCAGCAGCCATCAGCAGCGTCGGGATTCCCTGGAAGGAGACAGACGGCAGATCTCAGCACCGCATCGGGTCGTAGGAACCAGT
This sequence comes from Brachyrhaphis roseni, assembly GCA_903066815.1. Classification (NCBI taxonomy): domain Eukaryota; kingdom Metazoa; phylum Chordata; class Actinopteri; order Cyprinodontiformes; family Poeciliidae; genus Brachyrhaphis; species Brachyrhaphis roseni. The sequence goes on from CAEFZY010031853.1 coordinate 47,439, forward strand.
AGAACCTGCTGCCTTCAGGTTCTACTGGATCCTCATCGGATCATCAACAGATCTGGTTCCAGTTCATCCCTGTTATGGTCCAGAACCTTCAGTTTATTCTGAGGATGGGTCAGCTGGGGTCAGAGGTCGTCACCGGACCGCAGTGTTTACCTGCTGCAGGCGGGTCCAGTGAGAAGCAGAACTTTCCTCGTTTGGTTCCTGAGGGTTTGGCTGGTTCTCAGAAACTAAAAGCTTTTAAAGGTTCTAAGGTTTGAGAGAGCAGAACGTCGTTTGGTCCTAAAGGTTTCTGGATCGTTTCATGACTAAAGTTCTTCCTGCCAAGTGAAGAAGATTCTGGCAGAGTGAAGATGTTACAGAGGAAGTTTTACAGTGTAACTCGGCTGATCTTAAGGTTCTGATATTAGAAACCAGAGGAAGTTTGATCACTAAAGAGGAACCAAAGATCCCTGATGACTTTGATGTCTCTGTAGGTGTTGAACCTAAAGGCCCGGTTGGACGGGTTCTGGTTGGGTTTAGAACCGTGACGTTACCTTCTCCACTCCGTATCCGTCCCTCTGCAGCAGCAGCATTGAAGGAACGACGACCGCCGGAGACACAGCGGCCAGAACGAAGCTGCAGAAACACACAGAGCTGCAGGTTTCACACAGAGCAGATCGGGGTGTGTGTGTGTGTGTGTGTGTGTGGGGGTGTGTGTGTGTGTGTGTGTGTGGGGGGGTGTGTGGGGGTGTGTGCGTGTGTGGGTGTGTGTTTTACCCCAGGATGAAGCCCCAGATCCAGGGCAGGCGCAGCAGGAAGTGAGAAACCATAGCAACGACGCAGGCCTCCAGCACGCAGGGCCCCACCGCCACACGCACACACACCGCTTTGAGGCGGCGCAGCGCCTGCAGGGACACACACACTGACAGCTGAGGGCGAACCGGGCTGAACCGAGACGGGTCAGGGCGGTTCCGAAGGCGGTACCGAGGGGTCCAGGCCCAGGCCGGCTCTGGTCAGGATGACGGACAGCGCCACGTTCCTCAGAGCCGCAGACCAGTGGGGGCTGATGGAGACGGCGGCGCCGACGTACGGGACGTTACGCAGCAGCAGGCCGGCCAGCAGCATCCCTGCAAACACACACGGTCAGGTCGGCGCCGCCGGGTCCAGTAGGGACCGGTCAGGATCAGAACCGGAGAGCGGTGGGGTCACCCAGCAGCGGAGGGAGAGGAGGGAGCGTCGGCAGCTGGATCAGACCCAACAACTTCCCTCCCAGAACGGAGCAGATGAACAGAACCACGATCCCAAACAGATTCCCTCCAGGAAGACACTCCTGACCCGTTATGGACCAGACGGTTCCGAACAGCAGAACCAGCAGGAACGCTGCAGGACAAACCCCACATGGTGACAACAAAGAGTCAGTCAGCAGGAAGAACAGATTAATATTTAACCATAAATGATCACAGATTAACAACAACAACAATCATTTATAACATCATGGAGGATATATATATATATATATATA
>CAEFZY010031868.1:0-30045 GCA_903066815.1 Brachyrhaphis roseni
AGGGAACACAGTGGGAACACAGAGGGAACACAGTGGGAACACAGTGGGAACACAGAGGGAACACAGAGGGAACACAGGGGGAACACAGTGGGAACACAGAGGGAACACAGAGGGAACACAGTGGGAACACAGAGGGAACACAGAGGGAACACAGTGGGAACACAGAGGGAACACAGTGGGAACACAGAGGGAACACAGAGGGAACACAGTGGGAACACAGAGGGAACACAGAGGGAACACTTCTGCTAATCCTACAATGGTAGAGCTAATTTTTCCATTTATCTCTCTTAGCTTCTCCTAAATTAATTTTCTGGGCTGTTTTGTAAACTTTCAGTTGAATAAAGTTCAACATCTGTGTTGAAGTTTTAATATAAATGCCTGCCACACTATTCAGATTAATAATTGAGATCCAGCTGGATAACGTATGGCTCTGTTAGCAGCTGAATTAATGCATGTTCCTGTTTTCGTGTGATTTACTGCTGGAATAACAACACACTCCTTTCCTCCTGGCGTTCCTTCAGGGAGCGGCTGGATAAGATTTCCCTCCATTAAAATGTGATGAGAGATGTTTGGGGCCTCCGGTCGACTGGACCTCCGTCCTGCAGCTGAAACCTGCAGGAACAGACGGAACCAGAACCGGGACAGAACCAGCAGTTTTCTGTTGTCCCTACAAACCTGTTTAACTTCGTCTGGTTGCTCTCAAACTGTTGATTCTGACCGTTGTGCTTGTTTGTCACCAGGACCACAGACTCAGTCCCAGCAGTGGGGAGCTAAACCCTAAAACTGTCTACTAACGCTAAAAGCATAGCAGGAGCTAATGCTAACACGCTAACTACAAATTATTCCTGTCTTTGAAAGATCACAACCCTCAGGCACCAGTTTAATTATCACATCATGATCTACTTGCTTTCTAAAGCCCTCAGTGGTAAAACATGAGGAAAAGGAGCTGCTGCTTAAACACCCTTCAGAATAAGAGCATGAATTTAACCAAAACTTAAACACAGATATCAAACTTTAATCATATGAAAGTTTGCAAATTTAGTAAATTGTCACTTGATTTAGTATCTGTAAAAATTAATTTTGTTGAATTTTGTGCATTAAATGTTTTCAAAGTTAGCAATAGCGCTAAACAAAATATTAGCTCCACTGTTAGCACATTAGCGGACATGAATGGACCACAGAGTCAGGATGTCTGAGAGCGTTTCTGCCGTCTGTTGAAAAGTACAAAGTAAATAAAATGTAAATTTGATTTCTTGTTGCTAAATTTGACACCAAACAGAAACTTACAGGAATCTCTGTGCGTTTACTTTGACAGGACCAGATTTCTTCCCTAAATCAGTCTGCCGCTTACAGCACACACAAACACAAAGTTTTAGTCACTTCGACAGAAAGATGAAGTTTTAGTTTAGTAAAGACAGGAAGGCAGGTGAACTTTGACCTGCTGAAATGTTCTGTTTTAATAAACCATCCAGGACATTTTCAACCACAGAGGAAGTTCATGAACACAGAGGCAACAGAGACAGAAGATCCACATGCATTTCTGAGTTTCATTTGATTTTATTTATCATTCATATAAAACAAACCAATAAAAACATTCATGGCCAACAGAGACAGACATAAATCCATAATCAGACCGTAGTTCCCTCAAGGTTCAGAATCACACGTAATTATCTGCTGCCATCTGGTGGCGAAACACTGAACTACACACCTTCAAGATTAAAGAGAGAAACGAGAAAATTTAAAGAATGAAATTATAAAACACAAATTGCTAAATTTGGTTTTTAGAATAAATAAATGAGCTGCTTTAATGTTTTAATCTGCCAAACTAACTGTGTTTTTGCATCTCTTTGGCGACACCTGGTGGACAAACGGTTCAACATCATGTTCCTCTGGTTGTGTTACATGTTCTGTTGTCTGAATGATCGGGACATAAACGGGCTTCTGCAGAACTTTATAGAGTTCTGAAGTTGTTGGACAGTGAGAAGACTGCAGGACTCCAGGCCTGCAGGGTTCAGTTGGGGTTCAGATGGGGTTCAGATGAGGTTCAGATGGGGTTCAGATGGGGTTCAGATGGGGTTCAGTTGAGGTTCAGTTGGGGTTCAGATGGGGTTCAGTTGGGGTTCAGATGGGGTTCAGTTGAGGTTCAGATGGGGTTCAGATGGGGTTCAGTTGGGGTTCAGATGGGGTTCAGTTGGGGTTCAGATGGGGTTCAGTTGAGGTTCAGATGGGGTTCAGATGGGGTTCAGTTGGGGTTCAGTTGAGGTTCAGATGGGGTTCAGATTGGGTTCAGTTGAGGTTCAGATGGGGTTCATTTGGGGTTCAGATGGGGTTCAGTTGAGGTTCAGATGGGGTTCAGTTGAGGTTCAGATGGGGTTCAGTTGAGGTTCAGATGGGGTTCAGATGGGGTTCAGATGGGGTTCAGTTGGGGTTCAAATGGGGTTCAGATGGGGTTCAGTTGGGGTTCAAATGGGGTTCAGATGGGGTTCAGATGGGGTTCAGGCGGCTCATCGGGTCGCAGGCGGCCACCAGGATTAGACGTACGCTTTGGAGCTGCTGCTCTCTGAGGCCGGAGCTGCTTTGTAGATGCTCTGACCGCCGCTGGAGCTGGAGTGGTAGGAGAACTGCCTGCAAAGGCCAGAGGTCAGAGGTCAGAAACAGCCTACTAAGCTTGTCACAGTGCCCCCAACTGGACACAATGCAGTGCTGCATTCTGCTGGTGTTTACCTCGGAGGGGGTGTGTAGGCGTTCCGTCTGCAGCTGCAGCACAGCAGAGATCCTCCCAGTATGGCCAGACCAGAGGACGCCCACCCCAGGTACAGACCAGTACCCATCTCAAACCTGCAGCACACACACAGAGTTACAGACACACACACACACACACACACACACACACACACACACACTCAGGAAGGTACGGAGGCGTCTCCAGGTCACTGACTTCAGTCCGGCGTGGAACGGGTCATAGAACTCGTTGATGACTCTGGCGGCGTACCATGAGACCGCCGTCAGGGTGAAGATGCCTGGAGGATGAAACAGAGCAATGTAAAGCCAGCAGTACCGGTCCAGAACTCTGGTCTGACAGACTGATCTGGAGGGTTTTTGTACCAGAGAGGATGAACAAGATGCCTCCGCTCAGGGCGACCTGCTCCTTGACCTGCTCCGCCATCCGGCCGATCTTCGTGCATTTGAGTCCGAGAATGGAGACGATAATGGAGGCGAGACCGAGGATCAGGGACAAGATCATCAGAGCTCTGCAGGCCTGCAGATGAGCTGCAGACACAGACAGGAGGATCTCAAAGTGAGCGCTCTGACACCCCATCCGCCATCAGAGAGAAGCGCCAGGAGTTTCAGAACATCAGCGTGTATTAAGATGATTCTCCTTCTGATGGTCCGCTGGACTTGATTCTACAACATTTTGGAGGTTAGATCATGGGAAGCTCAGGTTTTACTCACAGTCGAGGCCCAGGACCGTCTTGAACCTGCTGCACTGGACGGACCCGAGCGCTGTGGCGGCACAGCTCATCCACAGACCTTCGAACTGCCATGAGCTGGTGGTGACCGTCTCTGCCTGGCTACGCACCTTCCAAGTGTGAGAGGACGTAGAGCTGGACTGCAGACACCAAGACACAACGCCCAGAACCAGGCCCAGAACCTGGAGACACACCCCCATGCTAACCGATGTCCAAGCAGAGACACAGCTGGACAATGAAGGGACTGCAGGGACTCAGCAGCTACGGTCTTCCTCTGCAGATGTTGGTTTCTGGGGTTCCTCAGGGTGGTGTTCGTGGTCCTCTATTCCTTTAACTTAAAAGCTGTTAAAGTTAGGGTGCTATCGCCTTTAAGGTTTGTACTTTTGTATTGCTTTATCAAGACCAGAGGACTCCAAACACTTTTATTCATCTATTCACACCCTGATGGTGGAGGCGCCATACACCAGTGCCAACGGTTCCAGTAGGTGGAGTGTTTTGCCCAAGGACACAACGACTCAGCAGCGGTTTGAACCAGCAACCCAGTCATGGCCCAGTGAAAGTCAGTAAAGTGAGTTCATCTGGAAAGCTCCATCAGATCAATAATGCTTTGCATTGTCCTGCAACTGGTGGGTTGTCGGTTGAAACCCCGCTCTGCCTGTCTTTGCCGTTGTGTCCTTGGGAAAGGCTCTTTACCCGGTTTTGGTCAGAGTCGCTACGTCGTAGCGTGAATGTTTGGAGTCCTCTGACTTGATAAGGGACTTTAGGACATTTAACTATTTACTCTCAGTTTCAGGGTGGTAGGAACAAGTTCTAATGTCCCCAACATTATGCCAACAGTAAATACAGTAAGTACAATAAATAACATGAAAGTACATAAAAACACAACTACCAACAGACACTTGGAAAAACTCTGAAGACAGGAACAGCAGGTAAAGATGACTTTTTAAATCTGATGGTGGGACAGAAAACTGAACAGCAGTTTGTCCTGAATCTGCCTGAGCTTTTGGTCTTCACTCGATGGGTCATGAATGCAACACGTCCGTCTTTACTGCAACCCTAAAAATGTTCTGTTGAGCCGACCAAAGCGGTACCGGGTTGTTTCTTACCTTCTGCTCAGATTTCAGGCCTGATGAAGGTTTTCTGTTGTTTTGTGGCGCCGCGGCCGGATCTGAAGCGTCTCTGTGGGAACCCGGCCTGATCCAGGTCTGCTGGAGGTCGATGAACTTTGGGAAAGGCTGAACACACACACCAGTATCGACTCTCAGGGATCCCAGTTTCACCACCAGCAGCTCCCACGTTGACCTCTGGTTTCGGCTCTATAAAGGTTCTGCTGCGGTTCTGCTGGTTCTAACAGAGTCAAGACTGTCTTGGCTACTTTTCCAACTTCAGCACCATCGATAAGTTTTATTCGCTCATTTTTTAATTCCCAGAGAACCAATTTAAAACCAGACAGAGTGAATTTATTGCTCTGACAGTTTTTGTATTTCTGCTTTGCAGCAGCAGATCGGAGAGAAGAAATGTTCCTCTGCTTTCTGGCGCTGGTGGACTTCAGACTCCTGTTTATCAAACTGGCTCCATGTTTGCGCGCCTGCTTCGTCACGCCAAACCGCCTGATGAGTTCAGTATTGAAACAGCCAAACAGTGTTGGTTGATCCCTCTGCAGAATTCAGCAACTCTACTGGTTTAAACCAGGAAGAACCAACCAGAAACATTTACAGTTCAGTCACTGAGGAGACTGGAAATCACTAAAACATTAGCTGTGCAGTTAGCCACATTAACCCTGCAGCAGTAATCTTAAACATTAGTAGCTGATGCTAGTGCTAACGCAGTACACCAACATGGTAGTAGGTGGAAGCTAACGCTAAATTCATCCATCTTGATACCCGCCATGTCTCAATAACAGTATATCGCCCCCAACTGGTCTAAATCTGTCGTTAGACATCTTCCTGTAACTTGAGTGCTTTAGGAAACGATTCTTTGGAATAAACTTTCACTCATTTCAATTTGGTTAGTTTAGTTAGTAGGGCCAAACTTCAAAATAAGAGCACGGATATAAACGTCACTCTACGATCTGTCCTAAAAGCAGGATCTGTGCCATCAACGAATTTTTATTTCTTTTTGTATTTCATTATGATCATAAAAATAGTGTATGGTTGAAAGACAGTAAAAAATAAATATAATTATGATTAAATCGCATATTGTGATAAAACTAAACAAATAAATGTGTGTGTGTGTTCAATAATCAGATGTGAGTAAATATGTTATAAATTAGTGAACTCATCAGTCTGATAACAGCTTTAGCTAATCTCATAAACAACGTAGTTATTACAAAAATAAAGGTTTCCTTTGTTCATAAAGAGCCCACCAGAGGGCGCAGTGACATCTATGGATTTATTTGACAGATAAATAAAGGACATGGAGCTCCGGCCAATCAGATCGCTGCTCCTCCGCCTCCTCTCATTGGCTGAATCTTCTTCAGCTCTACAAAGAAAACTAGAAATCGGACTTTTTTCTAAAAAACATCAGAACCTGGAGTTTCTGTTTAGCCATTTAGCCGAGTCAGACGTCATCCGGTAGAAGAAAAACCGGATCAGAACCCGACCAGCAGCGGTTCTGATCGGTCTGAACCCAGAAGACGGACCCACAGGTTCCCGATGTGGAGCGCTGGCTGTACATTTATACAACTTTACATGATTCTACAGTCCAGTCCCGGTTGTGGTCCCTAGACGGCGCCGCCGGGCCCACCGCTGCTCCGGGTCCGCAGGTCGTGCCACAGCTTGACGAACGGCTCGCGGTTCTTCCAGATCAGCTCGTGTCCAAACAGGATGTACCATCTGAGGAGAGAGAGCGGCAGGTCAGGCCAGAAGCCGGCAGCGACGCAGCGCTGCCTCCTTCAGGTCAGACTGGGAACTACAGGCCAAAAACAACACCAGAGAAAACATGACGCCTGCAGAACCATCGCACAGAAACAACGGAGGAAGTTCACCCAAAAAACTCTCAAACATTTTCTAGAAAATTTGCTAGAAAAAAACTGAGAAATCTTGAGATTAATCTCAGAAATGTTCTCCAAGAAAAACGTGGAAATTTATGAGTTTCAAAAGTCAAAAATGGTTTAACTTTTGAAACTCAGAAAATTCCCAAAAGTTGTATTTTATTTTGTGTACTTTCTTTCTGGAGGAACTCACATCCCGAACAGAGCTCCTCCCAGATGCGCGGCGTGGTCAAAGAACCTCCATCCCAACAGCAGGCCGGCCGTATCCATGGCAACGATGGCCTTCAGGGCCTGCAGACAAAGGGAGGGGCAGAGGGTGAGGCGGCGGGTCGCAACCGGGTCAGCACCACAACAGGAAGTGGGCGGGGCCTCGTACGTTGGCGGCGGTGAAGGTGAACATGGGCAGGAAGATGATGGCCAGTTTGGCTTCAGGCATCTTGGTGCAAACGAGGGCGAGGACGGCCATGATGGCGCCGGACTGCAGGACAGGAGGACATGTTGGACAGGAGGACATGTTGGACATGTTGCACTGACAGACAGAGAGGACTGACCGCTCCGACAGACGGGCCGAAGCGTCCGGTGGCCGTCTTCCACACGTAGCTGGAGAAGGAGGAGGCGACGGCGGCGGACAGGTAGACGGCCAGGAACTGTTCCCTGCCCAACATGGAGACGGCGCTGCTGGAGAAACTCCACAGGACGTACATGTTGGCCGCCAGGTGGAACGGAGACATGTGGCTGAAGGTGGACAGCAGCATGGGGACACACAGGGCCGCTGAGGGGACACGTTGCGTCACTGACTGCTGCTGCTGCTCTGGCTGCATTTCAGCCGATTGGACTCTTTATGCTCCAGTTAATAATTCATCAATGACTAAACTAGCTAATGACTGCTTCAATAATCGATAATCTGACCAGCAGTTGGCCCTGAGGACTGACTCACAGGAGGCGGGGTTGGAGGTGAAGTAGCGGAGCATGATGGGCAGCGGCACCAACGGCCAGGCACAGAACACCAAGACGTTGGCAACGATGATCCCTGAGGAAGAGGAGGAGGAGGAAGACTGGATTAAATGGACCCGATCCGAGTTCTGCTCCAGAACCGGCCAGGAGGAAACGGTTCTGGTCCGATCTCTGAGCTCCAGACACCACAACCTAAAACTAGAGTAAAATCTTTTTATTCTGGTTTTTATCTACGTTTTATCCCAGATTTAATCCCAGATTTAATCCCAGGTTTAATCCCAGGTTTGTCTCCAGTTTATTCAGACGTTTTTTTTCTCCAGTTAATTTCACATTTAATCAAGAATAATCTGCTTAATCCAGGTTTCTGACCAGTTTTATTTTCTTCTCATATCTCTTGGATTTAATCTTTGATTAAATTTCTCCATGAATGTTTTCTGTAAACGTTGCCCCTCCCACACCTGTTTCTGGATCGTTCCTGTCAGAACCTGATGGCTGACCTGCAGCTCTACCTGCTGCAGCTCTACCTGCTGCAGCTCTACCTGCTGCAGCTCTACCTGCTGCAGCTCTACCTGCTGCAGCTCTACCTGGACTCACCTGCCACTGTCTTCTGGCCCTCTGTCAGGCTGTTCCACCATTGGTTGATCTGAAACAGTAGCAGCCAATCAGCAGGTTCCCAGGTCGATTCAGACCGACCGGGTCGGACCGACCCGCTCACCTGCTTGCGGACGTCTCCTCGTTTCTGAGGCCGCAGCTTCTCCAGCCAATCAGCTTGCAGCTCGTCGAAGTAGTTCTGGACTCGGGACTTGAGCGACTCGTACTGCCAGATGGCCGCAGCGCCGAAGGAGCAGCCTGAGAACTGACCGGGAGTTAGAGCGACCTGTGACATCACTGATGAGGTCATCAGGCTCCACCTACCCCCACGGTGAAGAGGAAGGGCCTGACGAGGCTGCCGAAGGCCCGCGGGGGTTCCGGGGCCCGTAGGGGAGCCGGGTCCCGGTTCTGCAGTCCCGGACCCTCCGGCTGTTTCGGTTCCGGCGTTCTGGACTCTTTCTTGAAGCTGCAGCGCTGCTGGAAGCCGCCCGGCCATCTGGTGGACAAACAGGGAACAGCAGGAAGCCAATCACACTGCAGGAAGGACACAGATTTATTTGGCTTCAATTGTTTAGTTTTTAGACTTTTTTGCTTGCTTTAGCATTTAGTTTTAATTTAATTTTAAAAAGTTACATTTTTTTATTTTTTCCCTGAGTTATTAAATTTTTTTTCTTAATTAAGTGAAATAATACTTTTTATATTTTATAATGTAGTTTAAATTTTAAACGTTCTCCAGAATAAAAAAAAACTAGATTTCTGAATTTAAAGGAACCAGAGTTCTGATCTGACCCAATCAGGGCGACTGGTGCTGACAATTAGCAACAATGCTAAGGTTAGCAACAATGCTAAGGTTAGCATAACTGCTGTGTGGCATCGCCAGCATGTTGACTTACTCCATCCTGAATGATTAACACTGAGTGATGCTCTGCTCTCCAGGCATCGGCCCCAGTTTGATAAAAGCACCGGAATAAAAAATAAAACCAAATGCTGTTAATTGGTTTTCAATTTGTTTTATATTTAATTATAAATGTGTTTTTTATATGCAGACTTTTATCGTATCAGTTGTCATTCATAATTTATTCATAATAAAATTCTTAGAATAATTCTGATTTATTGTTATGATAAATTACAATCTGTGATTTTTAAAAATCCATAAAACTGTCAGGATTGTTAATTTTACTTTGTCATCTACTGATTGTTCAATAACTGAGTATCAATAAATATCCAAAAAATGTGATTAAATGCAGTTACTGTGTGCAGTTTATTTACACAAATCAAACTTTTTCATGAGGCTGGTGTCGTAAAGAAACGTGTTGAACATTGGTTTGTTTTTCAGCAGAAGCGTTGACTGATCAGTTACCTATAAGTAATAAATAGTTCTTATTGTCACTTTTATTGTTATCACAATAGTACCACAAAATATCACAATAAAACTTTAAGTCCAAATCCCCCAGCCCGAGTGTATTTTTTTTATTAATGTTGGTATTTTGTTTCCACTGCTTTACACTGGAAATGCCCTAAATAAATGATGTGATAAATAACAGGAAATTATATTTTTATGCAAGTTCTGCTAGCAAGAAAAGATGTTATGGTGGCTGTTGACGTCATGAAGGAGAAATAAAATTTGATGAATTATAATCGATAAGCATTGCAATAATTAGCAAAGCCTAAAGGAATGGGAAGAACTGTTAATGCTAATGCTAACTGCTACTCAGGAAGTAAATGAAGTATCTTCGTTATCACAATCATTTTAATGCAAATCACTTAACTGTGATTTGCATTTTTATTTTATATGTTTCAGTAACATGTAAACGAAATGTTTCAATTTAAATAAATTAACTAAAAAACTGAGTCAAACAAGCAGCAGTTAGCAGCAGCAGCTAACTTTGATATTAACCCAATAAGCTGGATCTGACTGTCCTTAATGCTAACAGATGCTAACTCCACCCAGCTGAGCTCTCTGAGGCGCTGGCCGGGTCCGGCTGCTTTCCCTCCGGCTGCAGGGTGCTGACTGACCTCCCTCCTCTCACGGAGCACAGGAACGGGTCTCCTCCGGTCAGTCTGCAGAGGACTGAGCAGCTCCTCCAGGCCATGTTGGAGTCCTCTGGTAACCGGCAGATACGCCACTACCGGGTCAGGAGGACGGAGCCCAGCAGCCAGAACGCCACTGCGAGAATCACAGCGACACCTGGCGGACAGGAGGGGACAGAGCACATTCAGACAAAAACAAAACAATAAAAAGTGTCATAAAAACACAGCATCACATCCGTCTGCAATTTCAAAATAAGAGAGAACTGATACATTAACACCCCCTAAAACGTGAAAAAGAAAAATAATGATAATAGGAAAAATCATCTACAAAAAAGACTATTATTATTACAATAATAATTATCATTATTGTTGTTGTTGTTATTATTATTGTTGTTATTATTATTATTAATAAACTAAATTGAACTAAACACAAGTTCTGAAACTGTTTAGTTGCAACAAACTGAAGTTCTGATTTAAATGTCAACCTCAATAAATGTCTCTTTGATATTAGTGATTATCTTAGGTATTAATAGTTTTCAAAATCAGTTTCAATTATTTTCCACTTTATTTTTTTTTTATATATGTATATTTTGTGTAACCCTACAGCTACTGTCTCTGATTTATTTATTTTTCTCATTTTATTAGTAATTTTCTTGTCAAAAAGTTTCTAATAACATTTATTTTCTGAATAAGAAGATATGGCACATTGAATGTTCAGGTAGATGAAAATGTATTTATATTTTTTAAATATTAGTAAATGTCCCATAATCTTTGATTATTTACTAATAAATGGAATATAAACACATTACTTCACTTTAATTTGCATTTTTGATTATTACAACATGAATAATGTTCATTTTTCAATATATTTAACACCTGAATTAGGTAACTAATTATTTTAACTTGACTACATTTACATAAACAACTTTTTTGAAAAATTTACTTTTAGGAGTAATTTTACTGTACTGTACTTTTTACTTTTACCTTAGTGATTTTATTATGAAGTATTTTTACTCTCGAATAAAATGTGTGGATTCTTAACCAACTGAATGAAAGTTTTATAGAGAAAGAAACTGATTTGGAAAAAATGTTCTATTGCCTTCTTTTCATTTTGTCATCGTTGTCTTTAAAATACCAAAATTTTCACTTAACTTTACATTTTGTTCCGTCTGATGATGTAATTTTTAAATATTAAATGATCGATATTTGATCTCAATACTTGAGTAAACTTTTACCAAACACTTTTTTTTACTCTTACTCGAGTTATTTCTTGCTACTTTTTACTTTTGCGCGAGTTAGAATAAGTTGAATTAATGCTACTAATCTGCTCGTCTCTGTTCAACAGTAAATAATATTTTCATCAATCAGTTTTATTGATGAAGTGATTTCTCGGTGGGTGAGGCTTTTATTGTGAATGCGGCGCAGCTGCTTCCGGTGCTTGTGTTTGGTGCGGCTCGGCTCGGTTCGGTTTGGCTCGGCCCAGAACAGCCCAACAGCAGCTGTAGAGAGAGGACCCGCAGGCAGGAACCATGGCGGCGCCAGCGCTCTCCGGTCGGCCCGGTTCGGCGGGAAGCCTCGGGAACAGCCCCACATCCTCGGCCGCGGGGCGGCTGCCCCAGGGCGGCTCCGGGCCCGAGCTGGACTTCAGGTCCGCGGCCCGCATGGAGGACCTGAACCGGCTCATCCAGGAGTTCAGCAAGCACGACCAGCGGGAGTACGACGACCAGCGGGCTCTGGAGATCCACACGGCCAAGGACTTCATCTTCTCCATGCTGGGTGAGCCGAACCGAACCGAACCGGCCCATGATGCTCTGCAGCGCAGCAGCATCCAGGACCGCTGATCCGGGATCAGGTCCTCAGGTGTCTGTCGATGCAAACCTGCTGCAGCCTGCAGATCTGGGCTCAGATTCAGGTTCTGCCTGGTTTCCTGTCATGAAGTTACACAGTAAAAATGACAGAATTAAATTATTTTTATTTAATTCTGTTATATGAATTTATTTAACAGTCATTTAAACAAATAACAACTGATTTAACTGCAATCTGTTCAACAGTTAAATGAAACTGTTAGATATCAGTTTTGTTTATTAAACTGTTAATAAATTAAAAAGAACATGTTTTAGTTTTGCTGAACTAAAACACGTTCATCAGAAAAATAATATGTGGTTCATTTTTCACCATGTTCATTTATTAATATTTTCATTTCATTTTTCTTATTTCATTCACTCAATAACATGATTTTTAAAAAATGTTTTTCTAGTCTGTATTTCACCATCATTACCAGAGTTTACTGAACCTTCACAAGAAAAACAGAAAAATTAATAATTCAGATTAAAACATTTACAGATAATTCATAAGAGCCATAAAAACATTTAGAGATTCAGATTCAGGCATTTCTGAGTAGTTAATGTAACAACTAAAATAAACCATTAATGACAAACAGCAGAGAGAAATAAAATATTTACCTTCAAACAAAATATTTAGTACATTTACATATTATCGTATATTTAGCTCAAATGTAATATTTAGTTAGCAAACGGCATGTTAAGCTTGTTAATAATAAATCCTTCGCTCCAAATTAAATATTTAGTTATCAAACTTCATATTTAGCTTCAAACTAAATATTTAATAGATTAACTTCATATTTAGTTTGAAGCTAAACATTTACCTCAGAGCTAAATGTTTTGTTAATGTACGAGTACAAGTTTCTCTTCCTGCCGCAGTACCAGCCCCACAGTATGACGCTGCCACCGCCATGCTCAGTGAAATCGGGTTGTATGTTTAATTTTGGTGGTTCTGATCGGACCCAAATGGGCACAGGTTCTCCCAGCTGCAGGCGGACCGGACTGGGCCGCGCTGACCCAGCGCTGAGCTGAGAGGGGATTAGAGAAAGATGCTAAAAAAAAGCTGCAGATGGAGGATTTACTGCTGCAGCAGAGGGAGCCGGGTCGGGTCGGGTCGGGTCGGGTCGGGTCGGTGGGTCCGGTGGGCCTGGTCGGGTCGGGTCGGCACCGGGCGTCCTGCTGTGTTCTGACGGAGAAAACCTGGAACCATTTGGTTCTGCAGTCTGCTGACAGCTGTAACCCGGAGCAGGAAAACGGGTCGGTTCTGACTGAGCAACCAACAGGGAGCAGAAGCTTTTATTTAATTTGATGTTCCCGGTTGTTTGGATCCTTCATCCAGACCGGAACCGGCCCAGTTCTGCGTCCTGGTGGATTATTTTTTCCCAGAAGAGATTAATATTCCCTCTGAATCGTTTTGGTTTCACTCAGCAGGAAACACAATCCTCCTGATTAAACGTCTGACGGATCAGAACCGACTTTCTGCCGGATCTCTGAAGGTCCCAGCAGCTCAGTCAGGTTCAGGTTTTGACTAGACCATTCCAACACCTCTGTTCCATCTGGGCCTGATGGCGGCGTGAGCCCAAAACAAAACAAAGCGTCAGGAATCCACTTCAGATTGAGCTGGTTTTGTGTCCCGGTTCGGTGCTTTGGGTTTCCTGCTGAGCCCAAAATATGTTTGGTTTTTATAAAACAAGTTTCATTTAAAACACTGAACTTAATATTTACTTCATTCAAGATGCGGCATTATTCATAACTAACTTATCTAGAGTCAATAAGACAAACTGGTTCAGATGGATCCATGATAAACCCACAGCACCATCCCTCCACCGCCGTGCTTTAGACTGACCAAGTCGTTCTTCAGTAAAATTGGACTCCAGACTTGACTTGGACTCGTGGTCTGAGACTCGAGTCCTGGTCTCATTTTTTATGGGATGTGATGAAGATCTGCTGTGTGAAACTGAATCCATGAATCCCAGGCGGGTCCAAACAGTTTCTGCTGGGAAAACCCATTTTCTAAAAGATGCCACGTTGCCGCTAGCAGAACTTTGGGCTGGAAATGTTTAAAGACTAAGACGTCATTGTGCATGAAAATGTAAAGATTTAGAAATAATTGTTACATTTTCATGTAACAACTTTGGCCTGAGGACGAACCGGACCGGTTCTGTTCTTTCGGGACTGACTTGTGAACATCTTTGCTGCTGATCACTTTTTCCTTGTCGTGACCTTTAACCTGTTCAGCCTGAGTTGGCTCTGCTGCGTCGTCCGCTCCTGGACAGATTCCCAGCTTTCCCTCGTCCACATTCAAAGTACTGACCGAAAAATCAAAAGGACATTTAAAACTATGTTGGCATGACAACCGTTTTAATGAGCCACAAAGGGGCAGGAGGACAAACAGGAAACATGATTTAGAATGAGACTCGGCCTCCTGACCTCTGACCTTTCATCTGAAAGTGTCTGAGAAGCAGCCGGCGGCGTCGATCCGCCTCACCGCAGCGCTGGAATGCATTCAGCAGCCTGAAGCCGGCTGAAGTCCTTTCAGCTCCGGACCCGACCAATCCCGTCCATCTGTGGACACAATGACCCGTCCAGACTCATCAGGGGTCCCAGAGAGGGGCCACCGGCCACCCTTAGAGAAACACCTCCAAAAGCAGGGCTGGACCCAAACCGACCCAAAAGGAAACAGAGTTAGTTCTGACTTGTGGATGATTCATGAGACTGATGGTTTCACCTCCTGGTGGCGCTGATGAGACGGGGGAACTGATGCAAAGGTTTAAGGATTTATAAAAAACAGAAAAAGGAATCGTCCCTCTGTCCAGGCACTAATCCTTCACATCCTGCAGGATGTAAGATCCTTAGAAAGTCGGTTATTTCTCGTTAAATTTGCTGCATTTCTTAGGAAAATGAATCTGGATTTTGGAGCAGAGCTTCTTCCATGAAATATTGTATATTAGCTCTTCTAAAGTCAAACAGCTTCTGCTGTCGACTCCAGATTCTAATATTTATTGGTCGGATTATTAAAGCATAAAGAACCAAGGAGTACTGACGGGTTCTGTGCTGCCTGGGAGATCTGTCCAGAACCACAACGGTCTGGCATCTCCTCTTCCTCATGCTGGTCACCAGTATGGTCACACACTGCTGTGGGATGGCAAACCCATCCTTCTACCAGCGTTTATCACAAGTCAGCCACTGGTTGTGTTGGTGAGTCCAGGAGAAACGGCTCCTTGTTGCTCCACACAGACACAGGCTGCCCCGCATCACCATGCTGCCTCCATCCAGTGCTGCTCAGCATGAACTATTCATAACCCTTAACCCTTCACCTGGGGTTGTTTCTGTTGAAGATTTGTCTGAGACCAGGTTTCAGGTGATTGGTTGGAGAAGTGGGTACTGTTGCAGTTGGACTTTGTTGTGTGCATGATGAGCTCATTCATTTTCTGATTGGTTCTTTCTTCCTGTCTTAGGAATGGTTCAGAAACTGGACCAGAAGCTCCCAGTGGCCAATGAGTACCTACTCCTTTCTGGAGGCGTTCGGGAAGGTGTGGTGGACATGGACCTGGACGAGCTTAGCGTCTACGCCCGCGGCACAGACTACGACATGGACTTCACTCTACTGGTCCCCGCACTTAAACTCCATGACCGGAACCAGCCGGTGACCCTGGACATGCGGCACTCGGCGCTGGGCCACTCCTGGCTCAGCCTACGGCTCTTTGACGAAGGAACCATCAACAAGTGGAAGGACTGCTGCACTATCGTCGATCACATCAACGGGACCACCAACTACTTCTTCTCCCCAACACTGGTGGCCGACTGGTTCTACCAGTCCATCTCTCTTGTGCTGCTGGAGGTGCAGAAGAAGCCACAGAGAGGGATGCCGAGGGTGGAGAAGGTGGATCGGAACGGGACCATCATCTCCGTCATCCTGGGGGTCGGCAGCAGCCGGATGCTCTACGACATCGTCCCGGTGGTGTCGTTTAAAGGCTGGCCTGCGGTAGCCCAGAGCTGGCTGATGGAGAACCACTTCTGGGACGGGAAGATCACTGAGGAGGAGGTGATCAGCGGCTTCTACCTCGTCCCCGCCTGCTCCTACAAAGGCCGCAAGGAGAACGAGTGGCGGCTGTCGTTCGCTCGCAGCGAGGTTCAGCTGAAGAAGTGCATCTCGTCGAGCCTGATGCAGGCGTACCAGGCCTGCAAGGCCATCATCATCAAGCTGTTGTCCCGGCCCAAAGCCATCAGTCCCTACCATCTGCGCAGCATCATGCTGTGGGCCTGCGACCGACTCCCAGCCAACTATCTGGCTCAGGACGACTTCTCCGCCCACTTCCTGCTGGGCCTGATTGACGACTTGCAGCACTGCCTGGTCAACAAGATGTGTCCCAACTACTTCATTCCTCAGTGCAACATGTTGGAGCACCTGTCCGACGAGACGGCCATGCTGCACGCCCGCAAACTGTCCTCTGTGCGCTCTGACCCGGCCGAGCACCTCCGCACCACCATCGAGCACGCCAAGGCCGCCAACAGGTTGACGGTGGAAGTGCAGTGGCGAGGCAGCTCCACCAACCTGCCGTCGCCGCAGTCCGACGCCGGCGGTGAGAACCAGCCTGACGATCGGCTCGCCAAGAAGCTTCAGCAGCTGGTGACTGAGAATCCTGGGAAGTCCATCTCAGTGTTCATCAACCCGGACGACGTCACGCGGCCGCACTTCCGCATCGACGACAAGTTCTTCTGAGACTGGGACGTTCCCCCCCCTCTCCTTCACCCGGTGCCCCTGCCTCTGAAACTTTCTTTTTTTTACTTTTTTTATGTTTCCTGCCACAAAGTGAAGTAATTGTCTAGTAGTCTGCCACAGTTTCTTATTTTTAGTTTTATTTTTCTACTCCCCTCCCCTCTGCCCTGGTTTTTCACTGTGTGCCCTGTGTTTTTTACCTTCTCAATGCCTTTTAAACTGACAGCTTGTTCTTAAAACTGAAGGAAGGGACTGAAATCCACCTCATGATCCGAGTGCTGGTCCTGGAAAAATGTTGATACTTATCAGGGATCCTGGAAAAGAGACAAACACATCAATTTCCTGAATAAATCCGGTTTATTTTGGGTTCTCTTGATTGGAGATGTAAAAGCTCCGTTGTGAGTGAATAATTGAAACGGGGCAGAAGTGGTTGTGTTGTCTTGGAACCAGGAGTGGACCCGGCAGAGATCCTGAGACGGTGGATTCAGTCCCTCTGAGGAATGTCTTGTCCCTGCTGGGGGACGACGGTACTAAAGTCTTAGAAACTAACTGTAAATAAGTAGAAGAAAAACTGAAGAGTGTAGACGGACGGAAAACATACTAATGCTAATTTGTGGGCTACTTTTCGTCTAATTTTGCACAGAATGTAAAAATCACCTCCTTTCCTCCTGATTGTGGACGTCCTGGTTTTAAATTGAACTTCGATGTGAGCGGAGAGGCGGCGCTGTGCCGATGGAGCGGCCGTCACTTCCACCGCGTTTCCTCTGAAAATCTGGTTCATGTTGCGTTTCTTTGTGCTGTGAAGAACAAACAGCAGGAACCTTCAGACAGACGCTGGCCTCTTCCACTTTCATATGCTTTAAACATGGAGAAGGGTGAGCTACTAAGCCTAGTAGTGAAGTGTTGGCCTGCAGCTGCCTGGTTAGGACGTGCTAGGTGGCTAACGTTGTAGCAGGTGTGGCATTTAAATGGCAGCTTTTCGTCGATGCGTCACCAGTTTATTCAACTCCCATAAGACGCCGAAGGTCCAGTATCTTCGAAGCTGCACATCAACAGCGTTTAAAACACCTGGCTGCTAACTGTTGAACCCCAACTCATATAGCAGCGCCTACAGCGCCACCTGGTGACCAAACAGAAATAAAACGCATATTTGACTCCTACAGAGAGATATCTTTGACCCAAAGCTCTCACCCTCGGTGTAAAACTTACACTAAGGTACCTAAAGTTCTGGGACATTTAAAAACAACTGTTAGCTCCCGCTAACGTTTCCTCATCGGCCACCGACACAAAAAGGCTCCTCCCGTCACACCGCCGTGATTTCTGTTTGCCTTTACGCTCAGTCGCTGCTGTGAATCTTTAGAAACGTTTCGGGGTCACTCTCATGACTTCTGACGTTGTATTTTCAGCTGGACTCTTTCAGCTAGTGGCAGCGGTACCGAATGGAGAACCCTAAAACCGTCCAGTTAGGTGAGTCGGTACCAGCAGACGCCTCAGTAGGGACACCTGGTGGTTGGTCAGATAATTGAAGTCCACACTCTGCTGTTGTCACAATTAATTTGTTAATTAAAAAAATGCAAGAATATTAGAGAAGGAAAATGCCTGGAGAGTCAAAGCCAGACCGGTTTCCATAGCGACACTTCGTTAACAAGTTAAGCTATAAACAGGAGCTAAATATAAAACTGCGTCATACCAAAGTTTTCTTGAACGTTGAGTGTCAGAAGCGTCTGGTGATGATCTGACACGTTAAACTCTGAGCTGAAATATAACAGTTTGAGCTGATTGGACAGGAAACTGTCTGAAAAAACCCCGACTTCCTGTGATCCGTTTAAACTCTGAACCAGGTTCTGCTGGAAAGAATGACTGACATGGAGATCCAAACAGCTTTCTCAAAAATCCCCTTATGGTCTAAACATTTTTATGAAACTTTGAACACATCAGTGAATCGTCTGCAAACGTCTTTATCTTCATAGCAGCTGAAACATTTTGATTCATTTCCTGTTTATAGGAAGAAATGCATTTTTATCCTCAATGATATCAGATCAATGTCACAAATACTTCACCTCTAATATATCAGAGTGACCTTTGACCCTGGAGTTACATCTTATCAGCACATGTGACTCGGCTCTCCTCTCCTAGATGTTTTTCCAGAACCGGTGACCCAGTTGGATATCAGTTCTGCTCTTTGTAAGATAATGTGTTTAAACAGAACAGAACTGGTTTAATTTGGGTTTAGGAGGTTCTGGATGAGTTTCCTGGGTTTGGTTCCAGTTTGAAAGTGGAAGAGTCGGTCCTGCCGGATGACGGTCGTGCATCGGCTACAGGGTTGCAGGTCGCCGCCTCCACATGCTCTCCGATGGTCACATGATTCAGGAACTTCCTGTTGATAAGCTAACGCTTGTCTCCAGCTGCTTCTTTGTGTTTAAAGCGACGGGTCGGGTCTGGCTGGTCGCAGCCGGCTCTGTGGAGCGGAGCGTTCGGCTCCACAGAGCCGGCTGCTTCCCGGCCGACCCGCTCCCACATCGGCTGTCTGTGTCCCGAACATCACCACCAAAACAAGAAGCTTCTCCTGCAGCCGTCGGGCCGGTTACGTCGTCTCCACATATCCTCATCCTCAAGTGCAATTAGTGAATGTACACAAAGACACGTAGCATGAAGACACTCCAGGTCTGAGCTGCTCAGCTCCTCCACTGACTCACTCAGAGGCCCTGAAGCCATCAAAGTGCCACACACACACACACACACACTCCTGCTCGGTGGAAATGTCGTCGGTGTTTTCTGACCTGGTCTCCTGTTGGGCTGTGACTCTTTCTGTTCTGTGTTTTGCTGCTTCCTGCTGATGATGGATTTTTGTTTTGAACTCAGATGGTTGAGAACTTCCTGCACTGTAACACCAGAGTCCTCATAAACACGTCTAACCTGAACGCACCGCCTCTGCTCCTCACTCCTCTTATTCATAAATCATAACCAGAAAGGTTTATTTTTAATACCTCTGCCTCCTTTAAAGCTCCTTATGATTCTAAAATCCAACTAAGAACCAAATGATGTTTTTAAATCCAGACATAACAAATGAAGATTTCAGCCGGATGAAATAATTACATTCAATTACAAGAAATATACTCAGATCTGTTTCTCTTATCAGGTTGGAAACCTGATTTTTTTGTTTTCTTAACATTTTCACAAAAATTCATAAAAAAAATACAAAAAAATCTTAATTTTGTTTCAATGAAGATAAACGTTATTATACTATCCATACAGAAAATAAGACTAAAACTAGAGGTACCAGAGCTGAACCCTGTGGTTCTCCATTTTTAATAGACTGTATGGAAAAATGTTCCCTAACCTGCAGAAGCTGCTTTGAAACTTGAAATCTGGATTCCTACGGGTCTCTGGTACGTCACCATGTTTTATTACAGACTCTTTCACAGAGCAACAAAGAAAAAATATTCTCCAGAAAAATCATGATAACAAATGTTAGGATTGTTCAGGAAAATATGCAATAAGGAAGAGAAGAAGAAGAAGAATCTACTGGTTTCTTGGTAAATAGAGTCAGATCAGCTAACCTGAACATTTTAGTTATACTAAACATTTCAAACATAAGCATTTCTAAACATAACTTTTAGCATATCGTCTCCTGCTCACCTTTAATAATCATTAATAAATATTTCTTAATGATTTCTAAAGTGCTTGCAGATGAATCCATAACAAACTATTTATTCTTATTATAAATTAGTTCGGATTTATTTTTAAATTGAAAACTTTTCATACTTACTGATGTTGATTGGTTTAAAAGCAGACACGTGATCAGGATCCTGATTGGTTTAAAAGCAGACACGTGACCTGGTTCCCGCTCTCAGTCGGGTTTTGGTTTGCTGTAGTTTCCTCTGGCTGCCGCCAGGGGGCAGCAGTGAGCGCAGCAGCTCCTGAAGATTTTCTGTCCATTTTGTCTCTTATTTTCATTTTTTTTCTTCTATTTTTACATTTTTATATTGGAAGCGGTCATGATGAATAAAAACAGAAGAAGAAGAACCAGCAGAACCTGGATGTCTTTCAACTACAGGATGATTTTAGTTTCTTTAGTTTCTGTTTTCAGTCTTCCTCTCTTCCTGCTTCAACACTTCCTGTTTGTCTTTTCCTTTCTTCCTGTTTTTCAATCATTTTCTCTCCTACATGATTCATTTCCATATTCTCTTTTTTCTGCTGTTTTTTGATCATTTAACTTTTTATTTTCTTGTTTTTATTTATTTTGTTACCATTTCCTTTTTTGTTTTTCTGATTTTCTTCCCTTTCCTTTTTCTTATTATCTCATCTCTTCATTTCTTCTCTCTGTTCTTCAGCTGTTGTCTTTTATTTTTTACACTATCAGTTAATTTTCAGTTTTTTGCTTCGCTAATTTATTTTCCAGATTTATTTTTTCTGTTCTTTCTCTGCTGTGTCACAGAAACTCAGAATTTAATGGTTGATTTTGTTTCTGTTTTTATGACACTTATTGGCAGTAAATAATAATACATTAAAGTCTGTTTATTCCTACCTAAACGTTGTTAACACAACAATGTTTGTTGGTGTCCCACAGCAGTGTGTGAGCAGAATTATTATTTCTAATAAGCAAAGAAATAATGATTTTTTCCCACATTTTTCCTCTTATTTTAATGTGTTTATTCTCAGTCATTATTCTTTCATTCATTTTTTTCAGCTTCCATCCTAAAGTTTCTTACTTCCTGTTTCAGTCTCTGATTCTGCTTCCTGTTTTCTCCTGATTCAGTTGTTTTTCCCTCCAGCTTCCTGTCGTCTCAGCACCTGTCCTCCACCTGCTCTCCGCCTCTCTCTGCGTTTATGGCTGAGCTCGTCGCCGTGCCAACGGGAAACCATCCATCATCCTAACATGCTGAAAGTACAAAACGCTCAGAGAAAAGCCCTGACGCTGTACAGAAACAGAACCTGATCCAGATTTCCCACTGAACCTCGTTAGCTCTGTAGCTAGTTGAGACTTTTTTTGGACTTTGGCTGCTTTTACACTGAATTTCACATCAACTGAACATTTATTTGAGGATTTAAGCCTGCGACCTCTGACCTCTCAATGATTCAGGCTACATTCCCACCAGCCCAGTTCAGTCACTTTAACCGATTCCGGTCCGTCTGTCTATAAACTCCGGTCCGTTTGGAGAGGTGTGAACGCTAATCGACCTCTGACCTCTGGTCTGGTTTAAACTAATTTGAATAATAAATTAGGATCAATTACTGCAATGATTTTTATTTTCTCAAGACGACATTTGAACATAAATAAACTGAAAACAAATATTTATTTCTAGTCTTTTTGTAACTGTTAAGTCTTCCTCAGGCCAACATGGTTCCACTCAGATATTTAATTTCACTCCACTGTCAAACTTTATTAATCGATCATAAGTTTTCAGAACAGCAGTGAAAAAATCAGTTAACTGTAGAAATACAATCGTTGTCAGAAACAGCCAATCAGAGCCAGGAGGTGGGTCTTAGTGCTGTCAATCACCCACATGTACGCGCTGCTCAGAACCCCCTGCTCTCTGCTACGTTACAGCTGCTTCTTCACTAACTTGTCATGAATGCTAGGCTAGTTAGCCACCGATGTAAACAGTTTCCTGCAGCGCTAAGTTGTTTCTCTACCACATTTAGCAGTGAGTACATGAGTTGACTGACAGTATTAAGCCCCTCCCCTTGGCTCTGATTGGTTGTTTTTGGTGTGTTTCTTCAGTCACAGCAGCTCAGGGCGGCGGTGGAGGAGATCGATCCTGTCACAGATGATCTGTCTCATGGAGACGGATTTAACACCATTTTTAATGACTTGCATACTGTCGCTTCAACAGGAAGAGGGGCCCTACATCCTGTCCTGCCCAGGGCCCCCAAGCAGCCTCGGGCCAGCCCTGGTCACCCTGGACTGGTGAGAGAAGCTGGTGAAAACTTTAAAGGAATTTTAGAAACTGGCTGTTTAACTGGGTTTATAAAAAATGTCTGCGCATGTGCAGTAGAGTCTGACCTCTAACCCCAAGTCTATCATGACTTAGTCACCCTAAAAACTCTTCCGGTGGTGACGTCACTCCTGTCTCGGGCTGCAGCAGTAGGCGCGTGCAAATAGAGAGAGAGAGAGGCAGAGAGCGGCGCGCGACCAGACCAGGTGAACGCACGAGCAAGAACGTCCGCAGGAGGGAGAACTGGAAGACGGAAAAAGGACAGGAGAAGAAGAAGGAGGAGGAAAAACACCGCGCCTTGTTCCTCCTCCTCATCCTCCTCTTCCTCCTCCGCAGCGGACTCGATCCCCGGGAACCGACGCCTGTTGTTGGGATCAGCTGACCGGGAAGGAAGCAGCAGCAGCAGGCCGGAGGAAGACCGCCGGAGATGGAGAAAGAGAAAGAGAAGGCGGCAGGTAGGAGGGATGGATGGATGGATGGATGGATGGATGGATGGATGGATGGATGGAGGGATGGATGGATGGATGGATGGATGGTGCTGCAGTATCCTGCTGCTCCATCCTGATTGCAGCTGCTGGGGCTGTTAGGTGTGGTTACTATGGGATGGGGTGCAGACTGCTTGTTTTCAACCCAGAAACTGATGCAGCAGAACCTGCAGAAAGACTGGAAGGACTGGGAGGGTTGGGAGGACTGGGAGGACTGTGTGCAGACAGGTGGGCCGATGAGACAGCAGACTGGTCCAGCCTCTGGACTCATCTGGTGTAAATCTTGTGTGATGAGATTAAACTCAGATTAAAATCTGCGGCATCGTTTTGTTTCCGTTTTAAACCTTACAAACTTCATTCAGGGGAAACAGACGGACGTCCTGCAGGATTTTCCCACCAAATCTGCTGGTTTCTGGTTGGTTCTGGACTGCAGTGGCGAAAACAAACTGAGAATGATTATTATTCATATCGATTCATAATAATAGCTATAAACAGTAGCTGTATATCCATTATCCTTCCTAGATTAAATGATTTGTTTCTCGAAAAGATTTTCCTTCAAAGCAACTTTCTTTGGGTTAAAGTGGAGCCTGTTGGTTGGGTCAATGATGGCTTCCTGCCTGGAGTCATCTGAGAACAGCTTTTATTTAAATATGTTTAAAAATGTCGGACATTTAGCTGTTTTTCCAACAGAATCCAAACGGTTCTTTAGATTTGGTTCCCAGAAATCCGTCCTCCAGGGGACGGTGGGGACAGATTGGTGACGGGGTGTGAGGAGGAGATGAAAGCGTAGCAGCAGATGACGGACAGAGCGCGCCGATCGACCGCCGGGCCGACAGATGGTCAGAGACGATCCTCCTGGGACCGGAAGCGGGCGAGCCAAACTGTAAACATGGAGGCAGTGATGACGTCCAGAGTCTGCTTGGCTCCTGTGTTGCTTAATGTCTTTGGTTCAGAATCAAGCAGGTTGAACTTTTAACTGAGATCATCCAGCTGGTACCTCTGCAGACGTGACGGGGGCCGAGCAGTCAGCCCTGAGGCGCTCCGGGGGAAACTGACTGTGGCCTGAGAGAGGCAGACGTTTGGCAGCCATCTTGACTGAGACGTTAAGTATCTTTGAGTCGCACAGTTGAATGCTGGGATAAAATCAGTGCAGTCAAGCTAACATGTCTCTAATACCATAATAAAGGGAAAAGTTGCTAATTAAGTCAATCTTATAGTCACTTATAGAATATTTTATCTGAAAACCCATTCTTAATAAATCAAATTTAGATTTGACTGTAAAAAAATCAGACCTTTCCAGTAGTGGGCCCACTTTCGCTAGTATGCTAATATTATGCTAACAGAGAAGCTAATTTATCCTTTGGTGCTTTTGCTAACTTTCAAAGCACACTTGTCTTCCTGTAAATTAACTTCTCCAGATTTCAAATCTTATTTACTCGACTGTTTTGTAAACTTTGAGTTGAATAAAATTCAACATCTATGTTGAGGTTTTGGTTATGGACTATAGTTTATATTTATGCTCTAATTCTTTCTCCTCTTTTTCCGCAATGATTTTATTTCAAACAAGAACAAAATAAAACAAAGATAGTAAAGAACAAGATATTAACATAGATAGAAAATCTAAGGGTGTGACAGATCTGCTAACGTTTAAGCACTAGACCAACGATGCATTTAGCGGAAGCTAACATTAAAATGCTTCACTGACATGATATCTATCAGAAGCTAATGCTAAAGAGCTAACTTCAGTTTAAATTATAGCTGCAGTCGAAAGAGTACAACCTTCCAGCACCAGGTTAACGTTATACTTTACATGTCCTAATGTTCATGACTAGCGCTTCAGGGTTAGCGCAGCTAGCTCTTTAGCTGTGGAACATTTCTTCTGTTCTGCTCACTGTGCCTCATTCTGATTGGCTGATTGGTATTTGAAAACAGTGATATAAAGACCAATAAATCTGCAGAGAGCAGAAATGAATCAAAACAAAGTTCATGTCTGTTTTCAGTCTGTCAGCATTTAAACGATTCAGCGGTGACATAATTAACAGAGTTTCTTCAGTGGTCAGTAAATAGGTCCAGTGTTCTCCTTTGGGATGAGGAAGACTCCATTAAACCGTCTGCAGACTTCAGAGCCGTGAAAAGCTGAAATCAGCTCTGAGTTCTGCAGACATTCAGGCTGAAACAGATTTTTATTCTTTTCCATCCAGAAGCGTTGAGCAGCAGAAGAACTCAGATATTCAGAGTTTTCAGACGCCCAGCAGCGTTTTTACTGTCAGAGATGTATTTTCAGAAGGAGGCTATTTTTATCCTGTTTCCAGATCATTTTAGACGCTTTGATGGAAGCAGTGAGTTTTTTCTGGGTGCAGCTGGGCCCTGATTGGACCCGGCTCGGCCGTCCGGACTGCAGAGGAGAGGAGAGTTAAAGCTGCCATGAGTCAGCTCTGCTGCTTAGAGTGTGTTCGGTAAATCTGCAGCTGTCAGCCGACCAGAACCAGAACCAGAACCAGAACGCTGCAGGTGTGTTTGTGTTCATCAGAGAAACGCTGAATGTCTGAGGATTATTCCCACCTGCTGGATAATCCTCGCATTCAGGTCCGAAACCTCAGAATAAGCAGTGTGACTGGCAGGGGGCGGGGCCTAAAGGGGCGGGGTCTACATGGGGCGGAGCCTAAAGGGGCGGAGCCTAAATGGGGACGCGGTCGTTCCTCAGGGAGTGCCAGTGTGTTTGTTTACGTCGGATCAGAGCGCGGTATCGACCCGCAGGTCGGTTTCACCGGACTCCAGGGAATTCTGTGATCCAGCAGAAACCTGAGAAACAAACACCTGAGGCTTCCTGTCGGCTGGCGGGTCGAACACGGCCAGAACCACAGACTGGGTCAGAACCACAGACTGGGTCAGAACCACAGACTGGGACGGAACCAGACTCTGGATCAGGATCTTGTCCGTCTCTCTCTCTCTGACGCTGAGCTGAATGTTTCTGGATCCCTGATGGATCTTTGTACTGGATCAAATCTTACCGGGTCGAGTTGATTGAAAGGCTGCACAGCCTTAACGTCCCGACCCGATCTGACCCGATCCGACTATACAGACGGTGCTTAGGAGCAGAGATCCCTCACATCCTGCCTTCAACTTCAGAATCAACATTTATTTATTTTTATTTGCTAAAATCATAATTTACAACTTTAAGTGGAGCAAAAACGTTAAAATCTCTTTAAAAATGTTTTCTGAGGTTGAGATCTGGGAACTTTCCATTTCTACTGAATGGTTTGGTCCATTCAGTCTGAACCAGTTCCTCCTCTTTCCTGTCTGTCTGGTCCGGTTCTCCGGTTCTTTACTTCAGTTCTTGGAGTTTGGATCCAGGATCCAGTTCAGATTTGACCTTCCGACCTCCTGCCGGGTTCATCACAGAAACGTCTGACTTCAGGTTTGTCTTGCTGTGAAATGTTTTTCTGTGGCTGTTTATCTTGTTCTCTGTTTTCAGTGCTGATCCACTGACAGCTGCACTGAACAGAGTAAAAATTACACTGTCAAAAATTAACAGCAATAATTAGGATTCTTTAACCTGTAGTAGAGAAACATGGGGGTTCATTTTTCAGGCATATTTTCACCATCTTATTCATTCAATTGTAAATTTCAGGTCCACACTAAACATTTAGTTAACAGCTGATATACAAAATTACTAGCTAACTTTAAGTGTATTTTTCAAAATAAAAGCTGGGTTTTGTGAACTGCAGTATGAACTCTGGTGAGCTGGTCCAGATACCGTTGCTGCAGATCCATTGCTCAACGCCTTGAAAAAGACTCATCCAATGTTTTAACTGAAAAGCAGTTTATAAAAATGTTTGGAAGACCCAGTTAAAAGTCTTAGCTAACCTAATAATTAGTTTGAAACCAAATATTTAGCTCCAGGTAAAAATGTTGTTTGTCAGGTAAATATTTAGATACTAATGAAATATTATTTAACAAGATTTAACCTGCTAACTATTTAGTTTGAACCTACATACTTCAAATATTTAGCTCCAAGCTAAATAGCTTACAAACTATTTAGCTTAGTATGTAAGATAAACATTTAGTTTGAAACGGTGACATTTGTAAAGATGTTTTGATCGTTTTGGTTGGTTGGTTGTTTTGATTGTTTTGATTGTTTTTGTTGGTTGGTTGTTTTGGTTGGTTGGTTCTTTCAGTTGGTTGTTACTGCAGGCATCACTGAGTCTTTGGGTTCTGAGGAGAAAGAAAAATGTCTGCAATTAGGAAATTCTTGTGGAGTTCATCAGAACGGTTTCCAGATGTTCGTGTTCTATTTTCTGTTCTTGTCAGGATGGATCAGGGGTCCAGAATCGCAGCAGCGTTAGAATGAACAGATGAACGTTTTCCTTCGTTGTGACCTGAAGTTCTGCTGAGTCTTTGCTGCGTCTCCTCCCCTCCTCCAGCATGGAGGAGATAAAGAGCAGGAGGTGCTGAGCTCAGCAGGTCCAGGCTCCCTCCCTGCTGCCTCCATCACTGCCAGCTGCTGGCAGCTCTCCTCATTATGGAGTTAAGCTGTTAGAGAAAACCAACTCAGAGCTGACTGATGGAGGAGTTTATCTGTTTACCATCGATTCAAACCTCAGAGCTTCAGCGACAGTGAAGCTCTGACGGCACCTTTTATCCCACAGATGTTTGTTCAGAGGAGCAGGTGCTTCACGGCAGCAGACAAAAAGTATTTATAGATTTACATCATCAGAGTAGTTACATTAAAGGGATAACGGAGAGGTTTATCTCTGAATGTTAAAGGATAAAGTCTTATTTTTTTTAAATCAATCTGACATTGCAAATTTTCCCTTCCACTGGTGGGTCTGTGCCTTACCAGAGGCCCAAAATTTTTTAAGTACAAAACTGAAATATTAGGTTTGTGCTGAAATGTTAACTTGTTTGAAATTTGTTCTGATGATTTTACTGACTGAAAACCCTCTGAGAACATCAATGTTAGCTTGTGAAGCTAACAGGCTAGCAAGCTAATACACGGCAGGTTGTAAGGATTCAATGTTTAATATATAGTTCTCAACATAAACAATTCAAATTCACAACTTAGGTTATTTAATCAATTTAAAGTTATGTACCATCTTCACAAAGCTTGATCCAGTCGCTAATAGTGCAGCTAATATTTTATTCTGTGCTTTAGCTAGCTTTGAAAACATTTAGCACACTTAGCCTCCCCTAAATAAACTTTCCAGATAAATCTTAATCACTAATCTTTATTAACCTCTTTTGTAGCTTTGCTGTTTTGTAAACCTTTCAGTTGAATAAAGTTATGTTTAGCATTTAAACTTAATTTTAACAGCTAGTCCTTTATATAATTGAAATTGTCTGGTGTGAATATGAAATTTACCATAAATAATTTAAAAAGTTAACCATATAGTTCTGCAACACTTAATTGTGAAAATAATGTTCAGATTTTTAGTTGGGAACAGTTTTCCATATCCTTCCAGATTATTCCTGTATAGCAACAGATCCTCCTCAGGATGTTCATCAGTCACACCAGAACCAGAAACGCTTCACCGTTTTTACAGGAAACTTGTCAGATTTTCTAAATCTGTCTCCCTGAACGATGAAAACGAAGAATTTTCACATTTCAAAGCAACAGAAAACCTTCAGACAGACGAACCGCAGCAGAGTAAATAAAGAGTTCAGATTCATATAGAGAGGCTAATGTTTGCTAATGCCTCCTAATGCTTCAGATAGGGAATATTACCGACTGTCCTAATAGAGTCAGAGTCCATTAGTGAGAGGAACATCCATCCATAATGTTGCTTTTCTTCTGGGTGGAAACAATGGACCTGACTCAGCAGTTTAGCTTGGTTAGCTCAGTTTATCATATCAAACATTGTGAAGCACAAAGTGACTCTAAATCACATTTCAGCAGCAGCAGCAGCAGTCAGTCTGACCACCTGGACCCGTTAGCGCAGAAACGGCCCAGAAACAACCGGGACTCACAGATCCAGGCCGAGTCGACGTTTCCTCCCAGAGACTTTATGAGGCCAGGAAGCGAACAGAACGGCGTCTCTGGAGCGAATCCGCCGCTGCAGATAAACTCATCAACACAAAGTGCTGATGGACTCTGGAAACGCTAAATTAGCTGCTGAACTTTCATTTATTCTTCTGACAAACATCCTACAGGAGAAAATACTTGGACTATAATTTTATTAACACTAACCTTCCTGATGGGATTTAAATGCTAATATGGAAAAATTCGTCTTCCTTCCTTCTGCTCATATCTGCCATAAAATCATAGTGAATGTTTTCATTTTATACTTTTTCATATCATAAACTTATCTATTTTATTGGATTTTTATCAAATGATCGAAGGATTCAGAATATTTACAGTCGTGTTGTATGTCTAGTTTGAAATATTCACTTTTTCTTGGTTTATTATTATTATTCATGAGCATTGATAAAACAGTGTGATGAGTTGAATCCAGCTGGGATATGGAAGTGATGATGTCATCAATATGCAAAAAACCCAAATAAAAAGCAGAAATTGAAGCTTTCAGTTCAGGGCGACTCGTTTAACTGAGAAGTTTCCTAAAAACTCATAAGAACTGTTAGATAACAGCCAATCATGTCGCAGCATTTCGATGCCTGTAGACGGATCTGGATCAGCTACAGACTGATGAAGCCTCAGCAGTCACTGGCTGGTGTGGCCCTTTAACAGCGTCGCCATGGAGACAGTGTGTGTCAGAGGCAGAGAGTGAGCGATGCTAACCTTAAAGAGAGGAGAGACGGAGTCACAAGAGCTTCTCCATAATTCATGATCCGGTTCTGGGAATGATCAGGGCGACTCGCCGGTTACTGGAACACTGCAGCAGAACCAAACCGACCGACTGACTGAATCACTGACTGACTGACTGAATCACTGACTGACTGAATCACTGACTGACTGACTGAATCACCGACTGACTGACTGAATCACTGACTGACTGACTGAATCACTGACTGACTGACTGAATCACCGACTGACTGACTGAATCACTGACTGACTGACTGAATCA
>CAEFZY010031876.1:0-18187 GCA_903066815.1 Brachyrhaphis roseni
AGACCAAGGCAAAGAAGAACTGTGGCGTTCCTTCCATGAGGTCGGCTCGTCTACATCTCAACGGACCAGAAAGATTGTGACCTGCCGCTCTAAGTCAGTACTCTTCCTGCCAGCACCCAAGGCCTGTGTGACCTCATCATCCATGCAGAGAAGAGAGCTCATCAGACCTACAGAGATCCCTGCCGTCGTTCAACCTCCTCCTCCTGCTGCAACACCTTCTTCATCATCAGGCCAGCTCCGGGGTTCGAAACTATACTCTGTCAGTCTCTCTCAAAGGTTCCCTTTTTAGTTCTTAGTGTCAGCGTTAGGGAAAGATAGGCTAGACGATTGATTTTACTTATTTGATTATTTCTGAATTAAGCTGTACTGACCCTTGCAAAAATGCTTTACTAATAAAATACTTAGCATAAAGAAAATCTAAAATATATTGTGGACATTCAATTAATGAGTCACCTCAAAGTTCTTTGATGGTAGTAAAATAGCTATGATGTTTGATTCTGGGGAAGAAAAAGTAGAAAATGTTTTATTGGTTGCATTTAGTCCAAAACTATATATAAAACAACATCCTGGGGACTCGCCAGAGTCACTAAAACTATACTGGCTCAGTAACAAGAGCAAGTTGTAAAACCAGAGGAAGAGCGACTATTAGCGACCCATCATACGGAGAGCTGGATGCACATCTCCCCTCTCAGAAGAGGAAGTAGGGAGTGAGTGAGTAGAGAAAGAAGGGGGGGGGGGTCGCAACAACAACACATGTGACAAAAAAAGTGGAAAAATATTATTTATTTTATTTTTCTGTATGTTACATTGTAAACAGGTTATGAACAACTTGGACAAGTAATCTTTCTGAAATTCATATATTATTGTAAACAACCCTTTATTACGCTCTTTCTGCAGTGAGAAAAGTCCATCCATTGAGATGAAAATATGAACAAATGTTATGTTAGAAAACATTTAAAAAAATTCACATTTGTTTTCATTTGAAAATAATTGAGAAATAATTACTATTTTCCTAAAGTAATTATTTGTTTCGGTGACTATTTTTCTGTCCAGCAGATGGCGGTAATACGCCTTTCGGTCAGTTTGTTAGCGGCACTTCAGGCCATACTGGGTGGGGAAATAAAAGTCAAGAAGAAGAAAGGGGGTAGGGAACAGAAAGCACGCGAAGAAGAGCTAGGCGTTGGAGTTGTATACATGGCTTCTTCCGTCGGCTGTCAGCATTATGTCCGCAGTTGCCTCTTGAAAGTGAGTACATTTTAGGAAAAAAATCATTTCTGGTACGCGGAGCAAAAGAGAAACCTCTTGAGTGGAAACTTCGTTGTCTAGTTATTTTCTGTTCTGACATCTCAGCGTTCTCCTGTCAGTCATTCCAACGTTGCTTGACTATAACAGTGTTATTACATAACGTTTTAGTGACTTATCAGTTACTAAATCGTTTATAATGTCATAAAGTTTCACTGCAAAGCAAAAACCTTTAAAGAAGTCATTCATTGTCTCATAAGCATACTAGTGCTAACTGCTACGTTAGCTTAGCAGCCATATGTGCCTCTCTTTTTTTTTTTTTACCCAGCTTTACCATTGGATTGTATTTATTCTTGAACACTTTGCTTCACTTCTGTTAGGAGTTTGTTAAAGCAGCTAGGTTGCACCCAGGTGCAGTGCAGGCATTATACAAGTAAATATGACGTAGTAGCTAGAATAGATTAACTGTACAAAATCAGTAAACAAATCATATGCAAGCTGTCATAATGTGTGTATCATACGCAATCAGAGCAGATAAATTATTTCAAAGAAGTTGTGTTTTCTGAAGATTTGTTAAGTTTATTTCCCTCTTTCAGTTGAAACAAGGAGACTGTTCCGGAAATACATATGTTTACATATGTAAACATTGTTGCTTTAAAAGACCTGAAAGATGCAGTATTACTGTCCATGAGGACTCTTTTAAACTGATAACATTTTCATGTTAAACTCTAAAATAAAGCAAATGCAAAGAAGCTAAAATGACCATGTTGTTTCGACGTGGTAAGAAGGTGAGTGGGAGAAATTTAAAGCTGACACGGATCCAGTCCAATTGAACACATTTATTCTTAATCTATGGAATTTGATCTGAGTACTTTCCAGGTTTGGATAAGTTTAGGGAAAGAAAATGGGGAACGAACAAATATTTGAAATTTAAGATGTTGTCCTCCCTCCCTTCCTTCCTTCCTTCCTTCCTTCCTTCCTTGCTTCCTTCCTTCCTTCCTCACTCACTCACTCACTCACTCACTCACTCACTCACTCACTCACTCACTCACTCACTCACTCACTCACTCACTCACTCCCTCCCCCCTCACTCCCCCCTTCCCTCCCCCCTCCCTCCAAAGACAGTATGTCTTTAACTGAACCGAATCAGAGCTTTTAGCTCGTACGGGCAAATCAGTCTGCATAGCCTCAGTGCAGTAACAGGTCGGTGTGTCTCCGTTCCGCAGGCTCCATGCTGTGGGAAACTGTACGTGTGTCGGCTCTGCCACGATGCAGAGGAGAACCACCAGATGGACCGCTTCAAAGTCCAGGAGGTTCTGTGCTCCGAGTGTGAAACCCTGCAGAAGGTAACGGGAAAAAAAACAAACGATGAGGCTCAGGCACGGCTGTGGCAAAAGGTTTCACCTGGGAGGCTAGAAAGGAAGTTGAGAGTTCCTAATAATAATAATAATAATGAGAAGATGTTTAGTTTCTTTTGATGTTATGTTTTTGACAGCAATTATCTTGACAGAAACAAAACTTTTATTTCCCTAGAAATAAAAGTAGTTCATATGTACATTGGGCTTGTCAGAGGTTTTACATACACTTATCATCAGTATGAAGGCTATTATATAAATATTTTTTTTAAATACGAGAATAAACTTGTAAAAAAGTAGTAATAATACAAGAAAAAAAAAGCAGTATGGGAAAAAAAGTTGTAACACTATGAGAATAAAGTCACAACGTTACCAGAGTAAAGTAGTAATATCAGGAGAATGAATATGTAATTTTTAAAAACTCCTACACAAAAAACAAACAAAATAAAATGAGGAAATCCTGTGAAGTTATACTTTGCTAGCGGTTTTACAAATGGGACACACAAAATTTTTTAATCAGCAACAAATTATTATTATCAGTAGCAGGACTTTGAAACGATCGAAACGAAAAGAAAAAAAAACCAGACAACTTTACAGACCTTTAAAGCGCCTGGCCGAACTGGAAATGGAACAATAACAACAAATAAAAAATAGTTGGGAAGGATCTTGAAATTAGTTTAGGACTTTTTTGAATTCCACCACAGAAGCAGGTTATCCATTCTCATAGCAATTTGGCTGACAGACACTAATAGACACGTTAAATGTTACTGTTCACATCTGGAAATGTTGTGCATGTGCACAACACAGGAGGGCAAAGAGACTATTCTTTTACTTGTTCTCTGAAGGAACATGCAGCATTTTTTATTTCTGTACTATTAACTTTCGGTCAGACATTTACATACACCCATTTGTTTTCTGTGTCTCAAGGACATAGATTTGTATCATGATTAGCTCAAGTCATAAAATAAAGGGGGGAAAAAAAGGTAATATGTTGGTTTCTGCTCCTCCAGGCTCAGAAGAACTGTCAGCAGTGTCATGTGCAGTTTGGGGAGTATTACTGCGATATCTGTCACCTGTTTGACAAGGATAAGAAGCAGTACCACTGTCAGCCTTGTGGGATATGCAGGTGAGTCTTTGTGGAAACAATCAGGAACTCTGTGATGGATTTAGAAACGCTCAACAGAAATACAGAATCACTATTTTTTTGATGGATTTGTGATAAACAGGACACTTAAATTTATTGCGAGATCATAATTCCACCATATTGTGATCTGAGCAATAAAATAGAACAGTATTATTGTAACTCTTTAGCTATTTTTTTCCCCACATTATAGGTTATGGAGGTAAGAAGATACAGTCAAATCTGTCAAAAACATTCAACTTAAAGGTGTGATGCAGACGCTCCAGAAACTCCAGACTTTCAGAGACAAACACTTCGTCTTTTTCCTTTCGCAGGATCGGGCCCAGAGAGAAATACTTTCACTGTCAGAAGTGCAATTTATGCTTAGCCCAGGACCTGCGAGGAAACCACAAGGTGATTATTATAAATCTACAGCTACACATTTCCTCCCCTGGCTGCTTTGATTTACGGCTTGTCCTCTTTATTTCAGTGTGTCGAGAATGTATCAAGGCAGAACTGCCCCGTGTGTATGGAGGTAATCACACACACACACTCGTCTTGTTTTAATGTATATTTTTGTTTAGATTTACTTTTTTTTTTTTGAGATTCTCTCTTTGCGTCTGAAATGTTTTCTTTGATTAATCAGGATATTCACACATCCCGGATTCGTGCTCACGTTCTGCCTTGTGGCCATCTTTTACACAGGTAAGCCTGGTTTTTAGCTCGTGTTTCACCAGCCCTCCTTTTATCAGAGCAAGCAGAGAATGCGTCGTTACAATGGAAACATCTGTTTTACTGTTTATGTTCAGACTCTATGATTGCGGATCTGTCATGAAGTTACATTTAGCTTTTGTCTTTTTTCACAGGACCTGCTTTGATGACATGGTCAGCACAGGGTAAGTGGAATGAATCCTTTTTGTTTCTGGTGACATTAGTTAGATGAAATGTGCTCTTAAGTTACTGCTGTCTACATTCATGTGTTAATTTAATGTCATCAGCAGTTTTCTATTATTCTGGATTATAAGGGAGCAATTTTTTCCCCTTCACTTCTGTCTAAAGTTAAACTAACAAACATTATTGTCCTTTTTGGCTCAAGTTAACATGTCAGACCTGTGAGTGTGTACTCACAGATCTACTGAAGCGTTACAGTGTGCTGAATGCCTGTGTGTGTGTTTGTGTGTGTGTTTGTTTCAGCGCGTACCGCTGCCCTCTCTGCATGTATTCTGCCTGGAACATGGACGAACACTGGGAAATGATGGACAAAGAGATCGCTCAGTCACCAATGCCCGCTGAGTACCAGGGTGCCACTGTCAAAGTAAGAACTCACTAGCTGCATTCAAAGAAGTTTTAGAAAAAAAGTATCAAATTATATTTGTCGTTCAGTCTGCCATCTCTCAAAGAGATACTGTGAAATGGTGCTCTCTGACAATATTCGCTCTTTCAAAATTTCCCAGCATCCGGATCAGTGTGGGACAAGGTGTCCGCACACCCTTAAAACATCTTAAAATCATAAATTAAAGTCATAAATTCATTTTTAAGAAAGTAAGTCGGTCTCTAAATACATTAATCACGTGTCTTACATTTTGACTAGCCAGGACTGGCTAATCTGGTGTATTCTTTTTTTTTTTCTTTCCGTTCTCTTGCGAGACTTTTCTGTCAGGCAAAAATTTGAGACATATTTATTGTGTTCTATGACTTAAGGAGGTTGAAGCTACCGGTAACTAGCTGTTTATATACCCATAGCTAGCCAAGTAGCAATTATGAGTAAGTCCAAGTTCATCACCACTTGGCTGTGTGACTTTTGTACGTTTCTGTGCAGATGTAGGTCTTAAATTTGATTCATAGTTGTCTTTGAAAGATCTTCAAAAGTCTTAAATCTGAATTGGCATTTAAGCTTCCAAGCTTCCGTCTCATAGAGCAGCCCTCCCCCGTGACTCACCCACTCAGCTCCTTCAGACTAGCCAGCAGCAATTAGCAAACACCTGGTGGAACTGAGCTACTGCTCAGTGAAACGCTGGTAAAAACTTTGTTAAAGGGTTAATAGAGGAACCATGTTGAGATGGCTTCCTGAAGGCAGTGTCAGAAAGAGCAGGTGCTTTTAAAGAGACAGAGACCCAATCTCAAGGTGTTAAATTACAAAGTCAAATTTCTTTTAAGTCATGTTTGATATATATGGCATTTTCATAACAAGTGAAGGTCACATAGTTACTTAATTGTTCTATAAAATGGCAGTATGTGCCTCGAACCTAATACTCCCCTTTAATAGTCATAACATGACAAAATTGGGTCGAATTCTAAGTGTGTCAAAGATTGACAGATGTTAAAGTGTTTTAACCCCCGTCCTTCTTTTTCTCCAGGTTATTTGTAACGACTGCCAGTCCCACTGCACCGTGCCTTTCCACGTGTTGGGGATGAAATGCGCAGAATGTGGCTCCTACAACACAGCGCAGGATGGAGGACTCATCCAGCAGCAGCAGCCGCCGCCGCCCTCAGACCTGCACACGGAGAATGAGCCGGAGCCGCAGGACCAACTCGAATCCCAGATGCCACATTAAAAGCCAGGAGGCAGTGACTTTCCCTCATTTGATTGATGAACCTAAACATATTAATATAAAAACAAGTGAACCCATTCATTTGACTCAACATGAACAAAGGAGGAATTGTTGAATTCCTAATTAACACTGACAGATGGTTTGCAGTCACAGACCTGAATGCTTTTAAGCTGTAATAAACTGGGGTTTAATACAGCTGCCTGAAAACAGCTGATTTTGTGCCATATGCCCTGGTTAAAAAACAAAAAAACAGACCTGTAATTTGTATAGTGCATGTCATGTGAAATTTGACAGAAGATCTTGAGTTTTGGAAAATGCCTAATAAAACCAGAAATAGGTATGCAGCACGTTGTTGCTTTATCGTAATGGCTTGTTAAAAAAATATTTGCCGTTTTCATCTTTTTGTTCTTGCAGCCATTAGTTAAATGCTTGGCTTATAGCATTGTTAATTCTGTCTAAATCCATTTTTATGAAGATAAAACTCTCATCTCTAAAAAAAAAAAATAGCAATCTCCACTAGTAGCTTCATCTTTCTTTTATTATTGTTTGTAAGTGGGTTGTATGAAGTACACATGAGAAGTCATTATCTTACCAGTAAACAGTCATCAGGCCACTGTGTTTACCAAAACACTCTCGTGGGAATCTCAGTCAGTGTGTGACCTTCATGGTACGCGGACCTTGAATAAAATTGTTAGACTTTTTGTTTATTGACACAGAAATGTGTGA
This sequence comes from Brachyrhaphis roseni, assembly GCA_903066815.1. Lineage (NCBI taxonomy): Eukaryota > Metazoa > Chordata > Actinopteri > Cyprinodontiformes > Poeciliidae > Brachyrhaphis > Brachyrhaphis roseni. The sequence continues at coordinate 6,996 of CAEFZY010031876.1, forward strand.
CAGTACTCAACAGCTTTTATTAACAGGAAAGAAAAACAAAAAGATGTAGGAGCCGTTTTGCGGCCGGCTGATCAGCAGTGTGCAGCAACATGTGAGGGAGGGGCTCTATGCTCCAGACAGGTGGAGAAAACGTTTGTTACTACAAAACAATATTTGTCATTAAATGGTATTTAAAACCCAAGCATAAAGTGAAAAATTAATGCAATTTTAAAACCTGAGTTCTGAAAGCAACCCTAACCAAATGCCTCATGCTGTGGATAATTATATGCACTTGAGCTGCTAAAAATATTCAACAAATTGGCCAGGAGTCTCATTTCCTCATGTTGAACACCCCCCACAAAAAATGACAGTCTGAAGGAGTAATTAGGAAAGAAGGATGGTGACTCCATGACCATCAACCATTCAGCAGTAGCATGTTTTAGTAGCTATCACGACAACATGTAATTGTTTAAGTACGAAAATATTGACACAAAGTGTACAAAATAATTCAGTTTTTCTTCATGTTTTCAGAAAGATTTGAAAATTCTTTGGCTTTCCAGTGAAATCTTTTTCAGAAAAGATTCAGACTTCTCATAAATATTCAACACAACCCCGCTTAAATCATTTAAACTTGTGTTTGACTTCAAGGTTATTCACTCTTCAACTAAAACTTCCAACAGTTATATTTGCATGTGACAGAGCTGGTGCTGATGGTTCATAATTAGACCTGTACTCTTGTTGGACTGTGGAACACTGTGTGACAAAGTTCCAGCTGTCAGAAATCCAGATGTTGAGTATTTATTGCTTAATATTTAGTTAAGATAGTCTGCGGACGTGGCTGCTGTGAAAAATTTCCCGGTACATGAGGACATGCTTAACATTTGTAGCAACTTGTAGTTATCGAGTGTAAGAAAAGCTGACCATTAAGCACTATTGTGTTGTACTATTGTATTAATGGAAACATGTAAGTACAGACCGACCTTTTTTACTCTATAAAACATTTGAGGTGTCTTTGTATTGATTTGACTAATAAAGCGGTTCAGTTATGCTATAGATACTGTAATTCCTATGTTTCATTGTGTTTACGTAGCATTCATTAACATTAGAATGTTAATGAATTGTAAATAAATTCCCACTGGTTAAATCGTAAAATCGGACACAAACAAGGATGTGATACATCATAAAGGTAGGCATTTATCATATCATTTATCATGGTGAGATTCTTGATTTTTCTCCACTGTTTGTTCAATAAAATAATAAATTTTGGGGGTTGGGGGAAATGATTAAATTCTGTTACAATGTGAAGTTTAGTAATACAAATGGTATTTATTTATGTGACTGGTTCCCTAAAGCCCTACAAATGAGTCTGTTTTTCATGTCATTCCTTAAAATGAAATAACAAATATTTCTTAATGTCACCTTTATTGTTATCACAGTAGTACCGCTAAAATATCGTGATAAAACTTCACAGTAGTACCGCTAAAATATCGTGATAAAACTTCAAGCCCATATGGCCTAATTCCTCATATGCTGTCTCCCCGAGGTGGCGCCGGCTCGGCTGTTACGAGCTGCACGGTGAAACAATCCAAACTGGAAGCAGGGGTGTCTTCGGGGATGTTGGAGGGCGTGTCCGTGGAAACCGACAGAGGTGTGGGTGTGAGGACCTGCAATGGAGCGCGTGGGGTGGCTTCCCGCTGGAGGCTCTCGTGTGCACCGGTACCTTTTGGTTTCGTTGTGATTATTGCCACGGCGGCATCCGGAGAGTCGCGAGCTGCGCCGAGAGAGCTGTCCACACGGAGAGCAGTCTGACAGGGACTCTGTGGGATGGGCTGTAGAGGGTCTATGTCTGTGGAGGTCTGTGGATCCTCAGGCACTGGCGGTGCTCCCGAGTCGGTTGTGGATGAAGAAAGATTGGAGTCCAGGGGCTCCGTCTGCAGGCCGGTGTCTGTTAGCGCCGGTTGTGAGGGTCCGATCTGGACTTCGGTCTCCTCCGATGACATTGACTCACTGGACTCTGAGGATTTTGAGGAATCGTCTTCCACATGTAGGCAAACCTGTTAAAAAAGAAAAAAAAAAAAAGGTAGTTGGCCTATTTATTAAAGCTGCAGTATGTGACATTTATTAAAAACAACAACAAAAAAAAACAATATAGGCCTACATAATGTCAAAATAGTGTCGTAAAAAAATGGCGCTCCTCTACCTGCCAGTGCTCCCGATGCTGACTTGAAACAACCAATCAGAGGCAGAAGGCGGGTCTTAGTGCTGTCAATCACCCCCGCCACTCCTCTCTTCTGCTCTGTGTTCATGAATGTTGGGCTAGTTAGCATAGCCACCAATGACATGAAACTGCTTTCCTGTAACTGTAAGTTGTTTCTCAACCACTAGCACATTGAACTTCATCCACAAAGTTGATTGACAGCACTAAGACCCTCCTCATGGCTCCGATTGGTTGTTTTTGACCAGTAGCAGTGTACTTTTGCAGACTGTTATAGTAGATAGAAGAGCTTGATTTATTTTTATTTTTTCACAGATTATCTGTCTCATATTACAATGCCACGACATGGTGACAGTTTAAATAAACATGGCGGAAAAACTTTTCTGTAAAAGTTACATACTGCACCTTTAAGTAGTAAAAGGAAGTCAGAGAAGTGGAGCTACTCACCGGTTTAGATGTCACCAACGTCACCATAAGGACTGCCCAAAATGCGGCCCCTGTAACTTTCATTGTCCCCTCTGCTATATTTAAAGAAACAGGTAGAATGTAAGTAGGTGGATGCTTCATATTACAAGACAGGTCATCAGTTTACACCCGCAAATCAACTACATTCATGTAATTTTTTATTTCTAGGCTCCTGACATATTTGAACCGTTCATATTTCAGGATGAAGTGGTTACCAACATATAGACGGTGACACTGTTGTTCCATAAACTTCCAGTTTATAACAGGTTCAAAATGCTGACGGGTTTTTCGGATGTTCTTGAATATTTTGACTAACTTCCTTTCATTTGGTTTCAACCTATACACAAAACCGGTTTTGGAACTCTTCAACCATATTTGTTTTGTCGTCATACCCTGGAAAAAGAACTATTCAAGCGAATCATTCAAATCCCTAAAAGTAAAGACATTCATTCCAATGAGAAATGTATGTCTTAATACATGTTGCACTGTCATACAAAAGGTAATCCTCTTTTCAGACTTACCTCAGCAGTACCTCCAAGATGATGTGTGCCTCTTCTATGTCCAGAATGAACTAAATATTTGAGATGGGCCTGTTTTTATATGGCTGTTTACATGCGTGGGGGCTACGCAGCAGCAATCCATCATCTGGGGGGGCAAAAGTCCTTATTATATTGTAGATAAACTCTCAAACTATAGAAACTGAATCGTTTAACACCCACACATGAACTGAAATTAAAGCATTTAAAATTCTTACTGGAAAATGAGAGAATGAGTGCACCAGAAGTGGCCTCACAGCCAAAGTAAACATGATTTGTGGTTTTTGTGTAAACAATAGGAAGAATTTGGTCCAGACTTTAAATAACATCTAGATTCTGGGCTGAACAATACACTGGGGTGCCATGGAGATAATGTTTGCAACAAAAATATATCCACAGAGTTCAAACAACCTCACTATGGAGAACACAAAGTTTTCCTAGAAGCAGTTTCATCTCACTAACCATCAGAATCTGCTACCATCACTGACTGTGTGCTCCCTCATAACTTCAGCCTTCCTCAGGTAGCAGAGTTGTAGGATGTTGTGCTTAAATTTTAAAATCTGTCAGTTAAGGAGCTTCTTAGTTTTCAAATGCTGAGACATGACCCTTATTTTGTTTGGGGGTGGGGGAAGCTGCAAATTTTAGTTCAACACTGAATGTCCCCCTCCACACTCCAATTACACCTTGCATGTAAAGCAAGGCGTACCTAGTACCCACTACTAGGTACACCTGGAACCACCTTTTATGGCATAAATTTATGGCAAACTTTTGGTCCATATTGACATGCAGTTCCTGCTCAATGAGGTACAACTCATGTTCCACCACATCCTATAGGTGATTTGGTAGAGTGCTGGCTTTAAAAGCTAGTTGGATATGTTCCAAGCTTAATGACATGGACCTTTTCCTTACTGGAAGTAGCCAACAAAAGACCGAAACATTGCCAAAGGGAGAAACAATGTTATTTAAGCAGGGTGTGGCATTTAATTATGAGGGGGCCAAAAAAAAATCTCTCACCCTGTCAAACAGGAATGAAGTATGCTTATGCAGAATTGTTACCAGACCAAATTATCTTCCAGTCATCAAATCTTGCTTTGCTTCCTGTTAGCTGACAGCTTTCAGTGTGAGCATCTGCTCCTCAGGTTCAAGGTTTAACAAGAGTAGTCTCAGCTTGTAAAATGTCATTAAGTAGTCTTCACCCCAGTTCTCTCATTGTGTTTTTTTTAAGTGGACAGTAGGTGTAAAGCTTTGGTTCACTTGAAATTGAAGTAAAAACTTAGGTTAGTGCCATGTCTGACTGAAGAGATTCCAGCCCTTGTTCCCATTTCAGAGCTTCTTAGGTCACAGAATTCACTTCTGGGGTGCTCTACATGCATTTAAGGACTTTAGAACACCAACACTTTACTTTTTCACAACTTGAAGTTCATATTTTAAGCAACCAAAGTCCTTTGGAAGACTGTCAGATAATTCCCTGAGTTGCCAATTGCACCATGTCCTCATGCACATCTGAGCAGCAGAGACATTGCCAAAAAATTTTAAGTGTCAAATTTTTTTTTGCACAGTGTTTTAAATATTGAAGACACCCCAAGCCAACTGAAAATGCAAACTCTTTATTAAAAAAAAAAAAGGTATGAATTAATCCACAGAAGATACCGGTTCCTGCAAAAGATAACAGGATGTTAGATCAGCTAAAACAGGAGTAAACAGATCCCATGTTCATCATGTCACCTTTTGCTTCTCTGAAGTTGCCTGGGAATTCTGTGCACCAGTTGTGGTTTCCACTTTTTTCTCCAGTTCAGACATGCTGGTTTCCACTCTTGCATCTGGTCTCCCTCCTCTGTATTCAGAGGGATACCATTACATTTGTGGCACCAAGAATATGTATGCTTTAAATTTCAATTCAGAATAAGTGTAGAAACCTTGAGGCAGCAGTCTTTTTGAGGACCACCGCTATCACAGCAATGACAACTATGCCACAGAGACCTGCGGCACCATAGATGATGGGGCCCTGCATGCCTTTTGCTGCAGTGTCTTGACAAGATGCCCCACTGTAGCCCTTTGAACATTTGCATGTAGTGACCCCATCAATTTTCACACAGTGCCCTTTCCCACTGCAACGATTCTGACTGCACTCCAGGTTCAGGACCTCACTGTTTTTCTCTACGGCATTGCCCGGGTTCGTCTTTGGGGACGGAGTGGTCGGAGGAGGATTTGTACTCGGATTTGGAGTAGAGACCTTTGTTTCTGACTTTTGCTTGGCATCGGCACCTTAACGAAAACCAGTTTCAAGCAGCGGTTTAGTGAAATTTTAAGCCAGCTGTACAGCCTACCCATTTTAAAGGTTACATACAGTTTTCATCCGAGTGATCGGCGCAGTCAGCATGCCCGTCGCAGAATTTCTCAGCTGGCAGGCAGGTTTGGTCCAGACATTTTCTACCACCGGCTGAGCAGCTTTGATCAGGGCTGCAGTTTGTCTCTTTTGCATTGAAGTCATGGGCACATTTGCACGTCTGTCCTGTTGGGGTGGCGAGGCACAGGTGTTGACAGTTGCCATTGTTTGCTGCACACTGGTTGGAACCTGAAGAGAATGAGACTTTACCTTAGAATTTTAAAGCAGCACCAAATCCCCTTGGGAATTTAGTTGTCACTTACCTGACTGAGTAGGCTTGCCGTAGGCTTTCAAGCAAAGTACTTCTGTACTGACCTCAAACCATAGTTTTTGCTGCTGATCTTCTCTGTACCAAAGTCTTGTCATATCTGAGGGTAATTGACAGACATGCCATTTAGAAATACACCATTTAAGTTTTAAATATTTGAGATAGCATGTTCCCTCCAGCAGTATTGACATTACCACCGACAGTCATCCAGATTGGCATGTCACCAAGAGCTACGGCAGTCAGCCCATCACCAGCCTCTAGTTCCTTGTATCCAGAGCCATCAGTCTTGACAAGACTGATTTTCCCCATACCTATGAAACATTTGGGTCATTAAAAAAAAAAATAAATAAATAAAGAGAAACGACTTTACTGTGATGTACTTGTACCTGCATTAGCCCAGTAGATTGTGTCCCCAGTACTGGAAAAGACTAGAGATGCGGGTTGACCTGCATCTTTCCACACAACTTTTCGGTCTCCGCCATCCATGTAAGCACATTCTACTGCAGCCTTGCTGCCAGCATCTTTCAGATTTAGGTTGGTAAAGCAAACTTGTCCACTTTCAGGATGAAGGGCAATGGAACCCACTCCGGCAATCCCATCTTTTATTAGAATGGCTGTGTATGCCCCGGTTTTTGATGTAACCTGCAGTCGGGACTGTTTGTTGCTGCTCCAGTATATATTAAGGGTCACCCAGTCAAGGGCCATGGCAGTGATTTGGTCATCTAGCAGTTTGAGAATCTGCCCTTGAGCAACCAAGACCGAGTCTCTCAGCTTGAAGGACTTTACTGAACTTGCGCTGGCATCCGTCAAGACCAGAGTGTTGTCATGGGCGCTGTAGTCCATGATCTTTGCATCACTTACACCAGGGATTGTCATTTCCAAATGCTCAGGCCAGCCTTTTAACTCTGTTGCCCGTTGGGCTTGGAAATAGATCTGCAGAAATACATTAGTTATGCAGGTCATTAAAACCGATTTGACTGCACTCATGCCACATTAAAGAATATTTAAGCTCCATTGGTTCAAGAATCAATTTGTCTTTAGCTAAGATTTCTTTGACATGACCTTAGCATCTAATGCTAAGGTCTTCAGAGAGCTACCGACTGAGTTTGCAGGACCAGAACTGATTTCCCCATATTCCTTTGGTCCTGTAGAAGACTTTGGATTGCTTTGAATAGTGCTATACAAATAACCCCTTGGGTTCCAGCTCACAGGCATCCTAGTCACTGTGCTTTTCTGCATTCTCCTTCCCACTTTTAGAGCAAGCCACAGAAAATATAAAGAAACTACACAAACTATCTAGAGCAAACCTTTTTGACAGTAGATGACAACAACAGCAGCAGCAATGTTGATTTGGGCAGACTAGAACAGAGCAGACCATCTTCAGCCAGAGACAGGCCACTGGGACACTTGCATACAGCCTTGCGTCTTGGCGCCAAAACACACATGTGGGAACAGGCCATCTTCTTGCACGGGCTCTCAGTGTCCATCTGCATTATTGGATGTATAATCTAAAAATGGGGAAATCAGAAACTGGTTTTCAGCAAGACAAGGTTTGCACTTGACAGTGGAAGACATTGCAGCAGGACAGTACTGTAGAAAGTTAGGCTTGTCTTAAACATCTGGTTCAGTTCTAGCATGCATTTACAGTTCTAAATTAGACAAAACTCACCTTAATAGCAAAAGGTTGGCCAGGTCTCTTCAGGATAACTTCCCTGTTCTTACCGGAGAGTTTATCAACAGCTTGCACCACTCTCTTCTTTGCATCAGACCAGTAAAGCAAGTCATTGAATACAGCCACAGAAAAGGGATTGGTAGTCTCCTTCAGCTGGAAAATCTGAAAGATGATTAAGTGCTTTAAACTGATGAACTTTGTTAGGTTACTTTATTGGGAAGGCTTTCAAAGCCAGTTAATCCTGAGAGAACACGTGGCTTCATTTACCTTCACATTGTCACCATCTAGTGTGGAAGACCCAATTGCATTCAGTCGTTCATCTGTCCAGAAAACCCTTTCCGAAAAGACATCTACTGTAATGCCACCTGGCCAGCCCAAGCTGGTGTTCACGATTGCCTTCCTCTCAGACCCATCCATGCCAGCTCGTTCAATCTTAACCAAGTTGCCAATTTCTGTCCAAAACATCAGCCTAAGAGAGGGATAAGTATGAATGTCAGCTCAGTACAGTTTTTACTTTTAAGGTTCTGTTCTTTTTAAGCCAACCCTTTTTGTGGTAGTAGGGCCAGAGAGCGAGGCTGGTCCAACTCTTCTTCCAGGATGATGCTTTGGTCCAGTGATTTGACAGATGCTTTTGTGAGGCTGACGGCAACAATCTGACTAATTATGCCATCAATCCAGTACAGGTTCCTTGCAAGCCAATCAACAGCTACAGAGTCTGCCCGGACACCTTTAACAGGAGCATTTAGATTATGCTTTAAACTGATTCAGATGTCAGTAAAAGTTTGTTGCCACACCCAACCTTTAGTGAGAATTCCTGTAGTCTTCTGGTCCATAGAAGACCACCTGATTGTTTCAGTGTCCACACCAACCCAGAAAACCTTCTGGTCCCGCCAGTCATAGTCTACAGACAAGATTGCCTTTTTGGCAGATGAAGACAAGACATCTAGGCTTCCAGTGCGCAAACCATACATGTACAACTCTGTCTGGACAGATGCCAATAGGAACGGTTCACCTATGAAAAGATTGCAACAATAGACCAGGTATAAGGAGCAAATTACAATGTGTAAACTTGATTAATGTACACAAGGTTTCAAAAGAACGTTAGGGACAAACTCCTCTTGTAGCATTTAAGAGTTCAGGATACAGCAACTGTTGGGGGGGGGGGGGGGGAACAAAAAAAACACTGTATTCACCTTATTCCTCCCCCAAATGTTTGGATGCATTACCTGTGATTTTGCATTGGTATTCATCTGCCTCCATTATAAAGCCTGGATGGCACTCACACTGGTATGACCCAAGTGCATTAATACACAGATGACTGCACACACTTTGTGCCTGGTCATCACACTCGTCTACATCAGCACACGTTTGACCATCTTCCAGCAGCCTATACCCTGCTGTGCAGTGACAGCGCTATAAATAGAATACAAGATTCGCATAAAGTCAATGCACTTTATTGACTTTATCTTTTCACATTTTAAGTGGCCTCTCACCGGTCCCTGGGGTGTGCTGTGGCAGCCCTGTGTACAGCGGTCAGCTGCAGTACAGGCCATCTGGCAGCTGCCCCCCTCATCTGAACCATCTGCACAGTTGGAAATGCCATTACAGACAAGGACTGGATCCAGACATTCCTGGCTGCCACACTGGAACTCATGAGGGAGGCATGTTCCCATTCCACCTGGGAAGTTTAAGTTTTACCAAAAAAAAAAAAAAAGAAAAGTCAGAATTCTAGGAGCTAAAAATCACAGCAATCACTTACATCACTTATGTTAAGAAATCTATGCATTATAAAAATTTCTCAAGTACAGTTAAATATGCATATACTCACATTCTGTCTCATCACTACCATCGTCACAGTCTTTAATCTTATCACATCTCCAGACTGTAGGAATACACCTAGTCTTTGATTTACAAGACCACTGGAAGGCACCACAGCTGACTGGTATCACAAGGCAATCCTAGAGTGGTAGGGATATCATCATGCTAGAGTTCTTGTGCAACTCCAGAGACAAAAGAAAAATAGTGCATTAACCAGCACCTTTTCATCAGAGCCATCTTTGCAGTCCTGGTCTCCATCACAGAGCCACTCCTGCACCAAGCACTCCTTGCTGTGAGGACAGTGATGTTTGGTTATGCAGACTGGTGGCTTGGTGCAGCCGTCCTCATCCGAGCGATCCCAGCAGTCAGGGTGACCATCACAACGCATTGAGGCCAAAACACACTGGCCACTGAGGCACTTAAACTCTGTCGAGCTGCACTGCACATCAGCTACAGGAGGGCCATAGCCTGTTAGAGCACTGCGAAGGAGCAGTGACAAATTGTGAAGTCGTGCAAGCATACCACAGGTTGTCTCATCACTGCCATCGCTACAGTCCCGCTCCCCGTCACACAGGAAACTGCTGGGGACGCAGCGGCTGTTTTCGTCACACAGATGAGCGCAACCCTCCATGTGCTTGGCACAGGAAAGTTCGTCAGAGCGGTCCTGGCATTGTGGCACGCCGTCACACACTTTACTTCTCTCTATACATTTTCTTCCATGGGCACATTGGAACTGGTCTGTAGCGGGATTATAAAGTCACTCAGCCAAAAGAGTGCCAAAAAAATGAATGCAAGGTGTAGCAGTCACCACTACAAGATGCCTTTTTGTAGTGGTGGTATAGCAAGTGCCTATACCGCTAGTTGTGGCTTAAGAGTTTACTTGAAGCAGATTATAGCCAGTTTAGGTCACCTACCAGTTCCACATTCTGAGATACAATCTTCCTCATCTGAGCCATCTTTGCAGTCTGGTTCTCCATCACAGACATGATTGTAATGGACACAGTCCGACTTGTCTTTGCACATTTGGGAGCCCAAACCACATCTGAGGGGACGAGACTGACCGGAAGGGGCCGGTGTAGGTCCTGTAATTGTTCCAGCTTCCTCTTGGGCCTCTGAAAACCATGCAACACACACACACACACGATTGAAGTTGAAATCTGCCCACCGTAGAGTCAAAGCTCAAAACAGAAGCCACATACCACAGTTTGCCTCATCAGTGCCATCTAGACAGTCCTTCTCTCCATCACAGATGAAGTTTGCAGGCAGGCAGTGGCTCTTCTCATCACAGTGGTGAGCGCAGTCTTCAGGGTGTTTCTGGCATTGTTGTTCATCCGAGCGGTCCTGACACTGAGGCACACCATCACATACCTGGTCTTTGTCTATACACTTCTTACCATGGGCACACTGGAACTGGTCTGTTTGGAAACGGGCGTTTGGTTGAACTTCAGGCCACATACACACAGTTAAAAAAATTGCAACAAGACTTCACTGAAAGCATTATGGCAACGCTCCCAGTTAACCTTTTGAGTCATACCAGCACTGCATCCTGCTTCACAGTTCTGTTCATCAGAACCATCCTTGCAGTCCTCCTCTCCGTCACACACATGGTTGTAGAGGATACATTCTAAGCCATCCTTGCATAGACTATACCCCATTCTACAACGATTAAGACAGCTTCCAGCTGGGGAAGAGAAAAAAAACTAAATCATGAACATATAAACACACACCAAAGTTGTGGGGGGGGGGGGGGGGGGGGTTTTCTTAAATTCAAAAAAAATGGAAAAAAACCCCACAAACAACCAAACCTACCCCCCCATTCCCACACGCCAAAAAAAACAAACCCCCCGCCAGGG
>CAEFZY010031882.1:0-17941 GCA_903066815.1 Brachyrhaphis roseni
TATATATATATATATATATACATTTTTAGCATTTTCTTAATTTCCACAGCTTTTCTCAACTTTTTCCTCGATGTTGTTTTTTTGCACCTTCAAGACGTTGCATTTACTTGAACGGGATCATTCACTGTTTTCATAAGCTAGAATACTTTGCCACTTACAAACATCCATCCATTCCCAGGGGAATTGGTGCGCAACCTGAGATTAACAGTGACATAAGAAATAAAAGCAACATCATTCAAAGATAATCCAACCTGATGGACATGAGGTCCTGAACTGTCTCGACTGCTGGGCTGCCTATTCGATGCACTTCACTCAGCTGCCCGACTGTCAGCCTTCTTCACATATTTGACTCAAGTGGAAAAGCTCAAATCGCTCTGAAGCTTAACTGAATCATATTTAAATTTTTCAATCTTTGTTGAATGTTTTCAGGGAATCTCAGAATACATAAACCAGATTCACCTTCTACGTTCTGCCAGTGAAGCAAAAGCTCTGAAAGTAGTGGTACTTTTGGATCAGAAACAAATTCTGTATTAGAACAATTGACATCCAAGTACAAATACAGTTTTTTTCTTTATTTCTTCTTTTCTTTTCAATAGAAGAATTGGTTAATTGGTCGATGAATTCAACCAATTAACCCACAGATTTACAAGTAATACTGAAGCTTTGTAGCTTTGCAACATGATATTTGGAAAGACCTTAAAAGATGAATGTCCAAAAACACAAAGATCAGCAATTAAAAAAGTTATAGTCATTTGCTATATATAGAGGTCTTAGCATAAATATCAGATATGCTGCCTCACAGTTTCTGATCAGAAGGTAGAAAAGTATAATTTCTCAACTAAACTGAGCGTTTAAAAACAAACAAACATGCAGGCCTATATTCTACAGTGTTGATCATATTCTCTTTCAAAGCCGTATTGTTTTTTCTCAGATGATTAAGATGCCAATGCAGATTAAAAAGAAAAGGACCCAGGAAAAACTACATTTTATCACCTTTCTAAAAGTAATGACCAAGTCATTTTCTGATTTGGTCAGAAAATAAATAGTGATTTATTTTTTGGATGAATCATCTTTTGGCACAAAAATGACTTATGCTGTTACTAAAGGAAAGTGATGATTTGAAACAAGAAAACCATCAAAGGCTGTTTAAAACCAAGATCTTCTGAAAATGTCTTGAAATTTATCAAGTACACCTGATATGTTTGTTGGGGCGAATTCACAAAGTGTGGACTGAAACTTGAGTCAGACCTCACAGAGGTACCACACACAGACTCACTCTTGCCTCGGCTTAGCAGAGAGAAGACCGGACAGTTGCTCTGAGCTCCAAAGTTTTCTTTTCACGTGAAAATAAATCTTTCATTTAATTTATAAATCAAGGTCCCAGAGTCTGGACTAGAAAGGAAGAGGCACACTTTCTTTTAGTGGCAAGCACACCCACAGTTTCTCTTCTGGGTTTAGATCAGGAACAAATCTGTTTTAAATGTGTTGTATTTTTAATCTAGTGGCTAATATGTTATCATTTATTATCATATTTAACATCAGAATGACTGATTGTAGGATAAATGTAAATATGGTGGAATGAATCTACAGGTGTCGTTGCACACCATCTCTTTACCTCATCTATATCGTACGGTCTTTTTTTGCACAAGCAGGATCATAGATATTATTTAAATATATATGCTCCACGCATTCATCCTTTGTGAGTCTGACATCGACGGTAAGTTTTTATCTGAAACAAAGCAACTGTGAGATCCAAAATCTGGAGTGGATTGAATTTAGATGTATAGTAATAAACAGGCAGTGTATTCATGAGTGGTTCAAACATCTTGTTTTTTTTTTTCATTTGAATCAGAATCAAGTCATTGTTAAACTCCTTCAATAACAAAAATTAGATCAAATGTGATTTATCTTTTACAAACTGGACCACTTTAGTGTTTGTTTAAACCTTGCTTGACTTTAAACCGATTTAAAAATAGAATAATGGTTTTGTTTGTTTACAGATTAGGTTACTGACTAAATAGCAACGGCACTTTACAAGTAGGAGGAGTAAGCCACATAAACCTTTGCACAAAAGCAACCCATTTTTCTCTGTCAGGTGACATACATTTCATATTTAAAGGGGAAACCTAATTAGATAAGTCTGTTAGATGTAAACAGACTCATACTTGCCGGAGGCACCGCAACACGCAGAGATACAACGCTTAAATTTTCTGTCGCTGTGCATCCCAGAGAGCGCGGCTCATAACTCAGCTGGGTTTGTTTGGTCGCAGTCGTCATCCTCGTAAACCACATTACAGATAATTACATTTGTTGAGTTGTCTACAGGGAAGCTAGAAGCAGTCGAAAAACACTAAAAACACAGCTTCTGTGGAAGCAAAGACTAATTTAAAAACTGAATGACATTCTTAAAAAGGCATTAAATTTGTCATTTGTCAGTGAAAAGAAGCCACGCACGTGTGAACTAATTCTTCTCAGTGTTATGTAAGCTTGCAACTGTCTCCGTTTGACAAAAAAAGACAGAGTATAAATTTAAAGCCTGAGCTTAGATATAAGGACGCTAAAAGGCTCCGCCGCCATCATGGGAACCAAATCAGCACATCTTTCTGAAAGAAGCTTTGAAATAAAACAACCATTTTTCAAAGCACTTTGGTTGATGGCTGAAAACGTAAAGAAAAAAATTCCTGCTGTCGTGACAGAGACAATGAGGCCAGAAGTGGAAGTGCGTGCTGGCAGAACTTCCACTCTTATGTCTGGGGCTTAAACTGGACTCCCTGGGGCCGAGGAGCCGAGGCTTTTAGACTGGCAAAATACCACTGGGCCAGACAGGGCACACATTCATTCGAGTTGGCATTAAGCTGGAGGCAGGGCTTACCTGAGTGTGGAGAAGAAGAAATTAGGTGCTGACAAGGTTTTACAGTTCAACTGGTCAATATTTCCTGGTCAATATTGTCAGGTGTGACCCAGTTGAAAAACAATACGGCAACAGAGTGGTCGCACTCAGGAAAGGTCTCTGTTCGATATCTAGACAGAAGATAATCTAGAAAGACTTTACTGTATGAAGCTCTGTAAAACCTGATGAGTTATTTAAACTACAATCTTTTGAGAAAATGAGTACAGCGTTTGAAGACTCTACTAGCTTGGCTAGTAGCTGCAGTTAATCACATCATCCTAATACCAAGTATGGGGTAATTACCCAATAGGGCAGAGTGCCAAAACATGTTTCAACATAGTTTTGGTTTAAAGATGATCTATTATACTTCCTTGAACATGTTAGTCTAAGTCTATAGGCTATATAAAACACGTTCATTATATTTTTTTGCACAAATTCATTCTTAGATGATCAGTTCTGCCTGTTTTGAGCTCCTTTCAGAACGAGCTGTTTTAGAGCCTCTTGTCACTTTAAATCCAAATAAGCCGCTGCTGGCCCCAACTCAACACTTACACTCGCAAACAGATGCATAATTAATGAAAAGCAGAAGTGGAGCCTCCTGCACAATCAAAAAGGAAGAAGTTTCTGGATGGCAAGTCAACAACAAAACCCTTGTCTTTTCCAGCAGCCATTGTACAGCTCATACAGTGATAAGATCGCTGTATGAGATGTGCTTGGAGTTCTGCTTGAGTTGCTAAGTGACAGTGCCTGTTGATTGTGACTCAACATTTGGGAGGGTTTTGAAGTGACTCATTTTCCAGACACTAAAAACCATTAACTTAATTTAAATAAAAAAACTAAAAAAACAATTTGGTGGTTTTTAGAAACTCTTTGGCTGTAAAAAAGTATACAAATGTCCAAAATGTGAATTTCACATAATAGGAGGTGCACAGTTATTCCAGCTTTTGGGGTTTTCCCCCAGCATATTTTTTTTTTATTCTTGTCTTTCTGATGAATTAAACAGAGTACATGTCATAATGAAGGATGGATGGAAAAGCAGAAAGAGTTTGAAATTATTTTCTATGATCTCAACCGTTTACATTTTAACAGGGGCGTGGAGGCTTTTGGGAGTTAACGTTTCTTGTTTACTGAAATGTTGCCGCTTCAGGCTTCCTCCAGTTAAAAAATTGCAACATTAAATTTGTCCCACTGATTTACAACCCATTTAACTAAAGACCAAGATAAAATTAACGTCTTTTTCCTCTGCAAAGAAAGAAAGTCCATCTTGCTGACTTTTAATACATTTGGCAAAAGACAAAAGTTCAGGAGTTCCAGCTTTGCTACAATCTCTCAGGTCATCTGCCCTCGTGCTCAGCTTGGTGCCCTTTGGTGAGGATGAGGATATGCCCCCTCGACCTCTGACCTGTTGTCCTGGTTTGAGCAGCAGTTTTGTTGTACCCCATCTGTCTCTTGCTGTGATAGTAAATTCTTCTTTTTGAACATCATAACTGAGATAAAAGTTGTTTCTCTGTAAGTCTGGTTTCAGAGTTTTTCAATAAACATTAGCATTAGTAGCATTATAGCAAACCAAAACCAATAAACACTCAGCTTCAATATTAGTATAAAGTCTGAGGAGTACACTTCAAAGCACATTCAACAAGGCTGGGCTTTTTTGTGCCTCCTGTGTAGCTAGTTACACTAGTATGGAGGTAATAACGGTACTTTGTACCCTTACACTTCACATTTAGTGCGCTTGCCAAAATTATATGTTTAATGAGGTTTTAATGTGCTGATCATCTAAAAAGGGAAACAAATAATTAAAAAAGGCAGCTCATTCTGATCTTTATAGGCTGAATGAATACAGAGGGTGAAACCTGCTGCTTAGCTTGTAGGCTGAAGCTTGAAAGTTAAGAGTTCAAGTTCAAGAGTTTTCCATTAATGGACATAGTGTAGAA
This sequence comes from Brachyrhaphis roseni, assembly GCA_903066815.1. Taxonomy (NCBI): domain Eukaryota; kingdom Metazoa; phylum Chordata; class Actinopteri; order Cyprinodontiformes; family Poeciliidae; genus Brachyrhaphis; species Brachyrhaphis roseni. The sequence goes on from CAEFZY010031882.1 coordinate 4,825, forward strand.
AATATGACCACAACATGGTCACATTCTTAACTATGTTCATTACTTCTGCTGGAAATCCTAATTAGTTCAAGAAAGAAAAATTCTAACATATTTCTTTAAGGGAATACATTAATATCTACTTCATATTAAAATCTATCTGTTGCCTATTGCCATGAAATTGCAGATGGCGATCAGGGCAAGGGGTTGACACGCAGACAAACAATAAAGTGTGCACACACTTGCTCCTAAGGGAAAATTATATTGACCAGTTGATCTAAAAGTTGTGTTTTTATGACTGTTTTGGAGAAGATTTTATGATGGTTGTAGTAGTTTTAGATCAAAAGATTAAAAAAATATGCATATCTTAAAAATGCTTTGTATTGCCAGGGAATGCAGAAAAAAAGCTTCTTTTTTTTTGCATTTGATTTTTACATTTCCTTATTTGTTACAAGAACTGTACTTTCTGAAAACAATCCGATGTATTCACAGTTTATTTTTTTTTCTCTAGATGCAATCAGTCTCAGCAAAAACTGGTATTGAGACAAGTTCTTTAATTCTGATGGTTTTGTTTGCATATCTGCAGCTGAGTGTAACTAACAAAGTAGCTGGGATTGAAGAATTATATAGCTCTGCTATATAAATACAATATCTAAGCTCAATTTCATCTTTTCCAGCAATATTTCATCCTGGAAACTAAGCGTGGATTACACGTCCAGTAATTCTCCACACAATGCAGCCAGTACAAGAAAAGTTTCTTTCTCCCCTTTCAGAGGATAATTTTAACTTGCGGCACGCCCCTGTCATGTGATGCAGTGATAAGAAGTCATGCCTCTTTGAGTGTATGAGCTCTGTGGCTAGGTGGTTTATGAATGATGGAAAAACTGCTTCAGGAAGTAAAAATAAACTAAGAAGATTAGATTTGATCAAGCTTACAGACTCCTTGTTTAAGTTTGTCTAATGGCAAATGGAAACAGAAGGAAAACATGTTTTTTTTCTGCCCATGTTATTACGCAAAGAGCTAAAATTAAATTCCTCTTGATCCCATTTTGAACATTGTAGCTAATTTAACAGAAAAAAATATATAACACCTAACACCATCTGTAGTGCTAGCAGCTGGTATTTCAGTACTCCTCTACTCTAAAATTGGATTCAAGTGACTTAATTAGAAATTCAAATGTACATTTCTGTACAGTGGAGAGATTAGCTGTCATGTGCAGAGGCTCTTGGAGAAGCCAACAAGGCGCGTGTGATGATGAAACGCCAGATAAAGAACTGGATCATCTGGTTTCTTCAACCGTTCTCATGTGCTCAAGTTAACTTTAATTTCATTCACAATAATTAATTTATTAACTAATACATTATGCATAAACTTCTTGACCAAGAAACAGAGAACGGTTTCCAAGTGTGTAACACAGGAAATATGAAGTGCACACACAACACAGAGCTTCTCACTTATCAAATGTGCATTATCTGTGCAGTGTCTTTGTTATTTTTAAACGGTGTGCGGTGTGCTCTGCACTTACAAATAAAAGGGTTAAATAATTCATTAAAGATGAGACATAAAGCTGACAGGAAGATCTGAGTGTAACATTTGGAAAGAATGGAAGTGATGCTTGTTATTACTTCCTCATTTCATGAAGCTCTGAACCCAAAATACTGCAGAGGTTAAAAAAGTCAGTCCTAAGCCAGTTAGGTAAGTGAGTTTTTCCCAGAAGTCAAAGATAAAAAGGAATCTAAATGAGATCTTAAATATCTAGAGACACAACCGTATAAATTGGCTGAATCTAAACGCATGAAATGAGCAAACATTTAAAACACCGCATTTAAATTTTCAAATAGAGATTTACCCAAAGCTGCAATAGGTCAACCTAATATCCGCTTATCAGGCATAACATTAAGACCACCTGATAAGAGTTAGCTGGTGCCCCCTCTAATTGGCAACAGAGGCCTGACCCATGAACCCCAGAGGTTAAGCTGTAGTATTTATAAACTTTAAACTTTAGGTACTGTAAGATGTATCTTGAGTCATACATATAATAGACCTGACTTTGTTTGTCTAGAATGACCCACAGATGCTTAATTGGGAGAAAATCTTGGGAAATTCTTGCCAAGGTAACTTTGTTGCACTCTTTAAGTTATTTTTGGACCATTAGGTCTTTGTTTAAATGTGCATTGCATTAGAAAGATGCATTAGACATCAGAAAATAAAATGTGTATGTCTTCTGCAGTGTTCCTTAGGTAATGCCTGGTTCAAGAGGCAAGATTTTAAAATTGGTGATAAAAACTCTTAGCTGTAGCAGGTTTGGTCCTACGGTGTGTGGAGCAACACGCCTCCCCCGAACCAGTTTCACTCACCAACATTTAGATGTTAAGACGGGAAATCTCATGAAACAAATACGGCCAATAGGAAGAAGCTATGGTGATCCTCAACAGGTTGCATTCTTGTTTGTCCTCCAGGAAAACACCCCACATGCTGGAATATCAGGACAAGACAATCCTATGTGTTGAATGTCATAGATTTGAATATCATAGATCGGAGCGGTCATGACATCCTTCAAAGCGGACCAGAACACTCTTAGCACCAAACACAGCAGGAATATCTCTTTATGTGATAATGGGGGTATTCTTAAGATTGTCAGAAGGTGGAGATCAGGACAAAAATCGCCCTAAAAGCTTCACCATGTGAACTAGGCGTTAGTGTTAAAGGAAAATTCACATGGCAGCACCCATGACTCTAAACTGAAGATTGCCCAAAGCCTCACACTGCCTTTACCAGCTTCTCTTTTTCCTACCATGCACCCTGACGCCACGTGTTCCCCAGGAACTGAGCACATGCTTCCAGCAATCCACATGATGGAAAATAAAATATGAATAGGAACACCTTGCTTTGTGAATATAAGATGACACAGAGGCTTGATTCTCTAACACACTCTTCAAAATACGAAAGATCATAAGAAAAAAAATGTAATTCATAGTAAGTCAAAAAATGGCTGCAAGAAAATAATTATTTGTCCAAAACTACCCATCCATCCATCCTCAATTTTTAATACACCATCCTGCTGCCCATCCAAAACAACTGGTGTAAGATAGATATAAACCCTGCACTGGTCATCTGCTTATTCACTGCAAACAATGATTCAAAAGTGTAAAACAACTGGACCTGATTCAAACAAGACTGAGTGAAGACCCAAGCTGTTCTTCCACCAAGGAGGAAGAGGGAAAATCTCCAAACCTCTTTTTCAGAGAATTGTGCCAATGTTTTTAGAAATTAAGAGAGTATGCAATGCGATAGAAAATCAGTTTATTTTAAGTTCTTTTATACATCGTTTCCTGGATTGTCAATAAATATGGAGGTCTCTGTCTGTGAGTGTAAACCTATCACCTTTACCAGCATGAGTTCACAGTAATTTAATAACTTAAGTGTTCTCCCTCTGATCGGTTTTTAAGGGTGATGGATTTTCACTTAACAGTCTGTGTGTGCAACCACTCAGTCACTACGCCCTCTGAACTAACTCTCCATGCACAGTAAGATCTTCAATCCCCTCATCCCTCTGTAACGTTTGTCCACAGCTAGCTCTCCTGTCCGCTCTTAGTCTCACCCTCTTTTATTAATGAAGCTCTGTCTGTGCTACAGAGGCGGCAGCCATGACAAAGCAAATATTGACACTGAACAGCTTCAAGGATATAGTATCGCTGTATAACTGTGCGAGGATGTGTCTATATGAGAGAACTTTTATTTCAGCTCTGATACGCGGAGACAGGCTCAGCGGGAGCATTGCTTTGCCGGCAGCAGCAATCCTGACGGATCAAACCTGCCCAGACACTTGACGACGAGACAAGTCTGCCGCTGTTTCCGTTCGTCCAAGTGTTTTTTTAAAAGCGATGAAGGAACCCAGACCAAGGAAAGACAAGTGTTAATGGCACTACAACAGACCTGACAGGTGTGACTAGTTGTACTTTTTTTTCCTGCCAATGTGAAATTGAGAAAAAATTAAATAAGGAGAAAATCTTCAAAAATACATCTAAAGCATAGTGACAGCAAACAAAATGATTTAGTTTAACTGGCTTTTTTTCTTCAGTACCTTGACAGACGTTTTTCAGTCAGGCAAAACAATATCTGATTCCACACAGATTTAATCTTCAAATTACAACAGTACTGTTATGGCCAAAGAGTCTAAAAAATAATGAATTGCTTAAGTTAATTATCAATACAGAGGGTATTATATAAAATCAACTTTCCTTTTAGCTTTGTGTCAGTATGAAAACAGAAAAGATGAGTGGTTTCATTAAAAAATCAACATGACAGGTTAGCTCTATTCTGCCAGCCTCAGATTCCCTCTGGAGAAAGATGAAAGAGTAATATAGTATTAAAGAAAGGAAATTATGTTGGAGATGGATAAGAAGAGAAACACACATAGGTGCACTGACGGAAAAAAACAGCTGAAAGTAGAAATTTGAAAGGACACGAAAAGACCTGAAGACGTTTGTTCTGACTAACACTTACCTGCAGCTCCTAACCAAAACATACATTTACGTGCATGTGTCTCTCTATCATGAGAGATGTACTACTTTGGCAGGTGTGATGAAGATTTTATTGCAACAAGTTCAGCTTCTGGATAAAAAGTGTTCTGCATACCAATCACATTTTGTTAGGACTTCAAAACTACTTGGAATGCAGAAAACATCGTCTAATCCCAAACAGACACTAAACTGAAAGAAGTCAGAGTTACAATTACAGTTTGTTGAACAAATAGCATCGTATTCTCCTAAAACAGCATACAGTTACGTATCTGTGTTAGATTTTCAATTGTATTTCAACTACAACAGCAGTTTTCTCTACTCAATAAACGTAACTCCTTTAAGGTTAGCGTAGGGTTATTGTTCTACGACATTGTTTCCATGCCATACAGTTTTGAGTTTCTGAGTTTGTCTAAAGGTGTTTGAAGAGTTTGCTGTTTGCTGAATATTTGGCGTCAAGACCATTATGACTGGTCGTTTCTATATCGCCTTGATTTCCAATTTACAGTTAATTGCTGGGTCACAACACAGTGGCGGTCATGAAGTCATGTTGCGGACCCACTTCACAGGATGATTATCTGTTTTACTGCCATGCAGTCACACACAGACACTGTGTAACATGAACCAGACACACAGATTTAGTCAGACATAAAACAGTTTGTGACAGCAAACACACCTCTGCCATGGAAAACCATTAGGACTGAAACCTCAAGGGGTTTAAATTCATCCAGTAAAGAGTCAGCTTCTTCTACTGCATCTAGACTACAGATATTTATTTTGCTAAACACAAATGACGATGGTGCGATCCATCTTTAGCATTTAAAAGTATCTGCTTGTCTATTATTTCCACCAATTACAGCCCAGTTTTTACCACCTGAGAGTTGTGTTACAGGACGGTGAACGAGCTCAGGATATGGTTCAGGTTTGTCCAGCATGGAAACAGTAAGTCTTCAAAAGCAAGTGTATGGTAGTGGCTGGTGGTTTTAGCTTTCATCTGGTGGAAGATTGACGATATGTTGGGGAGAAGTGAAACTCAAGACAAAAACCTTTCAGCTTTTATCAAGCCTCACCGTGCCACGATGATTTCAGACTTATTTTTTAATTGCATAGCTATGTAGTCTTAAGGCTCCACAATAATCATGTTGGTAATGATGCAGAGTTACTTAAGTTTGATTTAATATTTTTAGAATTAAAAATATAAAAACAAATCATTTTAAAACTGATGAATCACGACTTCTCCCAGACGTAGTGTCCTGCAAAATGTCTTTTCACAACATTTTGTTGTGTTGAAACCACAAACTTCCCTATGTTTTATCAAACGTATGGGATAAAATAACACAAAAGAGTGCAATAACGTGAAGTGATAAAAAAATTATACATGCAATTGATGAAACTCTGAAAAGTATACTAGTATCGAACTCCCCTCAATACCCGTGAAGCACAGATTAAAAGTTATTTATCTACCCTGCATGAAAGTATCTAAACCTTTTTGGTAGAGAAATGCATTTAAGAGATATAATGAACAAAAATGCCACTGCAATAAAAGATGAGTTTATTTTAAGGCTTCTTGAACATTTCTATCAGGAATGCCAATAAATCTCAATGGTGTTGAAGGTGCTTTTAAATGAAAGCCTTAACAACATTGTCAGCAAGACCTCACAATAATTTAATAACTTGAGTGTCTCTTTCTCCTCCTGTTGTCAAGGGTGAATGGATTTTCACTTAACAGTCTGCGTGGAACGACACAAACCCTCCATGCGCAGTAACCCAAGAGCGAGAGGTGAGATGTTTAATCACTTCTTTCCTCCTTAACAACAGAGCACACCTCAGTGTCTCGTGTCAAAGCTTCATCTTGATCCTTGTTCTACAGAAAGTCAGCAGCTATGACCAAACCAGTGACTGTGAGCAAATATTGACACTGAGCAGCCTCCTGGAAACAGCCAAGATCAGCTAAAAAAGAAAACTATTCTGAATTAGCTTGAACTCAATTGGTAATGGTGAATGAATCATACAACCAGACCAACAATGGATCAAAGCTAGCCCGCTCAATTCTCATTTCCCTTCAGCTCTCCATCTGGACTTTCTCCCAGTGAAGTGAGTTTAATTTCTCTGGTAGAATTTCAACCGAGTCAGAAGGAGAAATTTTGAACAAAGATGTCAATTTTTTTTTTTGCGCTATTTTAGAATTGAATCTGTCTGTAGTTTTAGCAATTTCGGCGTTCAGTTCGTGTTGGTCACGTTTACAAATATTGAATTAACATCAACAGCCACTCCTTTTGTCTCTGAACTCCTCCCTTTGGAGTGTAGGATGGTTGGCAAGCTTCATAGCACTGACCTGGCTAGATCAAAGCAAATTCAAGTGTTAGAATGGCCCACTCAAAAAAAAATAAAATAATTAAATCTGATTAAGAATATTTGACTAACTTTGAGAACCTGTATTCAAAGATGCCCTTCATCCCATTCTACAAATCTTGGGTTGCTTTTGCTGTGAAGAATGCACTGGAAATGTAGTCTCCAGATGTGCACAGCTGGCAGAAACATACCCTGAAACAGTCACAGCTGTAATCACAGCAAAAATATTGACTCACTGGGACTGAATGCAATGCAGGCCACATTTTCCAGGTGTTTTATTTGTAAATAATGTTGGAAACCCTGCACTCCTCTTACACTTTACAATTATGCACCATTTTTCTAGAGTTATTCCAAAATAGACATTAAAGTTTTTGGTCGTAAGGTGACAAAATATTTTTTAAAAAACTATGAATCCTTTTGAAGACATTGTATGTTTGCATCAAAACCCTAGTGCGTAAACTAATCATCACAAGTACACAAAACCCCCACAAAGCCATTCATGTTTGCAAGTAGATCGCGTCTTGTTATTCAAGATCAATACTGCTTGTTGCTGTCCCTGAATACTTGCCATCGACCTGGATGTGCAACATAATTCAGACATAATGAGAGCCAGACCTGAGGACATGTCAGCCACTCGAGTGGGCATGACGCCTTAATCTGCTGGATTCTGTCATACTTTGGTGACAAGGACAAAAAGAAACATTCAGGCTTTCAGCAGATATCTACAGGCACTTAGATGGGATGGATTAAATGCACAAGAGCCTCTCAGATCGCAGTCCCAAAAGATTTAGTTCAGTTATTATCTCACACATATTCCACCCTGCTATTTGTGTCGCATTTCTCTTTTTTCTTCCCCAAACACAACAGATATCTAATAAAACCCGCCTCCCCGGTCGGCAGTAACTGTTGGTTCTTCCTTTTTCCTTTTCCAGATCTTGTTTAGAAAGGATTTCTTTCGTCTGCGAAGCATCAAAATGCACAGCTGCTACATAAAAAGACAGATAGATTGGCAGACTCATGGCTTTAAAGTATGCTAGAGGAAAAAAACAAAAATGTTTCCCTGCAGTGTAACATGAGCACTTTGTTTTGCTTGTCAGGGTTCTGACCACTGTTTCCTGTCACTATCCCGTTAAACTAAATGAATCGAATAAAAAATACAATAAAAATATACACTTTACCAAGCAATGATTACATGTTGCTATGTAGTCACATCTTAATGGTGTCAGAATTAAAATATATCAACTATTCTTATATCAAAGATGTGATATCTTTCTGTCAACACGAAACAGACAGTGAAGTAAATCTACTGGAATCGTTTGAAAAAGAAAATAATTACAGATACTGATTTCCACAATGATAAATGATTTCCATTTCTCACATAATTCATATATATTTTAACACAAGACATTGTATTGACAGAGGCCAGGAGGCCAACAAAGACTTGGCTGATGCTTTTTGTCTCAAACCATCTGCAAATGTCTCATTACAGCAAGATTTGGAATCCTAATCTGTCTGTCTGCGTTTCAGGCTTTCACTGCGTGGTTCATCCTACATGCATTTTGACTGGAAATGTTTACACTCTGGTCAGATTCTTGGGTAAGACAGAATAAGAGCATCCCTACTGCATAAAAAATAGGATTGTTAGTTTTAAGTTTTCACACAAGGTCCTTTCTGTGCCTTCTGACAACATTTTCTGAGATAAGAAAGGGAAAAATAAACTTTTAAATGGACAATCAATCAGAAAACTCATGACATGTGAGCGTACTAGTTTAGTTGGCGTTAAATTTGATTGTTGTATAATACTTTACGGGGGGAAATCAGCAATTCACAGATATGGGAATCATGAGTTTTTACTTATGGGGGCATAAATATGTTTTACAAAATTACTAAAGCCAATGTGGAAAACATAGTCACATCAAAAAAAAAAAAAAAAGACCACTGGAGTTGGTGCTAGATTGATACCATAAACCATGAAAATCTTTTAAGATACCTTACAAATCCTTTATAGTCTGCCTCCATGCAGCCTATACTCTGTGGAGTAAAGAACGCCCGAGTGTGTTAACAAAAGATGGGAAGCCAAACATATGAGGTCTCACTTGATCATTTAATTTATTATCCTAAATAGTCCAACTCTGTCCTGGATGTTGCTGGATTTGAATAATTTTGACAGGCTAATTAGCGAGATAACTCTTTAATATGTTTATCTCATTTAAAATTACTGGCACTGAAAAAAAAAAGGTGAGAAAACACAGTGGAGCAGATTGTAAGACGGGGATTTTTCGTCAAAAAAACAAGAGCAGGTTGTCTGTGTGCCGTGAAGACTTTGTACTGATGAGTTCAGTACAAACTGAACTCATCATTCTTCCCACTTGTCTCTCTTTCCATATTCCCTTTTTTTTTTGTTTCCTTTAGGCAACCCACAGTGGATGATATTATAAATTAGCTCCTCATGTATAATGGATCAGCTCTGAGGCTGTGGATTGCTCGCCAGCTTCAAATCGCTTCCCCCCCATTGTGTCCAATGGTCCATTGACTGCACTCAGTGAAGAACATTTATAGGGACACGACAAGCTGTAGGAGAAGTGCTCTTGTCGCCTCAAAGGATGTCTGCATGCTTACTTGACAAAGTAACTTTTTACAGCGATGCAACATACAGTCCAGTCGTATTCTCATGTGTTTCCTCTTTATTTGGTCACAAGTTTGCCTTTAGCTGTTTGAGGTCCATTAATTTCAATTGAAGAGTAATTCCTACTTTTATAACAGAGGAGGGTTTTGCAGGTGATGTCATTGCCCAAATCACACCTACGATACCCACTGACTTATCATAAACTGTTTATGCACCTTTAAGACAAAGAAAACTACACTAAAAGACTGACAATAAGTTTTGTGCAAATATTCAAATTCAACGTCCATAATTCGCTAAAACGTCAGCAATATAAGTTCAGAAACATTGATTTGCAACAAAAGTGTGTTTCATCTGAGGTTAGCTTGGTTTCCTGCTAAGCTAACCTCATCCATGTGCTTTTCTATTATCGTCCAGTTCAGTTATTCCCCTGTGTTTCCTCTGCCCTGTTTACAGCTGATATCAGCAAAAACTTCAGTCCCAACCAAATAATGGTCCAGTCTGAACTCAACATGTCAGAATTGATTTCATTGGATTTATTTCGAGCGTTTCTTAAAAACAGGCAACGAGCTTCTGTTAAACAGTGTCACTGCTTTTAAATTGTTTTCCATTGTTTTAAACTTGTGTATATGCATTAATTAGTTTTATTTTGTAAGCAGGTTGCTGTGTATTGCAGACTTCTGCCCATGTCAATCTTGAAAATGAGATGTAGATCTCAATGGGGTTTACCTGGTTAACATAAAAAAAAAATAATAATAATAATGCTTGGCTAATTTGATTGTAAGCAGGCCAGCCTAGCAACGACAACGCACACCTGCCACATGTTATCCCACTTAACATGCAAATAAACAACAAGTGGGCCGTCAGCTGAGCAACCAACAGGTCGACTGCGTTTCTGTAACATCACAGATATAATCAAATTACCTAAACTTGGTTATCATTCAAACACGACTAGACGAAAGCTGAAATTTATCTTCTGCAAGATCTGTGGATTTAGAGTTAAATTTTTAAAACTGGCTTAATCACAATTTAATCACACATATATATATGCAAATTACCATCTGATAGCATTTGCTTATTTTTAGCTTTACAATTTGCTTTTAAATGTAAAATTTTGGTTTGCAATATAGTTTAATTCTCAAACGACTTTGTTCCCATAATTTTACATATACTGGATTGTGGAACATTTTAATAGCAAAACCCACTTCACAGTCAGAGTGAAACATCAGGACAAAATGTAATTTTCAGCATTTTCTTTGGTTTCTCTGTTCAGCACTTTGCCATCTCTTTTTCTGTGCAGTCATTCTCCTTACGCTTCAAATATTGTCATACTAAATCTCATCACACATCATTTATTTTGAAGCACATGATGAACATTAATATTAAACTTTCAACTGATAAGATCAAATATAATTTAAGACCCAAATCACAAAAAAAAGATGAGCCTATAATATAGAAAACGACGAATACATACTCTCTCTCTCTCACACACACACACACCCACACGCACACGCATGCATATGTCATCTATTGAACTTTGTGGACCGGGCAGAGGAAGGAGAAGTTCAATTATATGCTCCAAGGATGAGACAGAAAATGTGGGGAGTTTAGGCTTGAGGTAATTTGAGAGGAGACTTTGCCAGGCGAGTGGGTGAGTGCAGTAGAGGATGGAGAGACGGCTAATGTGGAGTAAGGAGATAATGCAATCAAAAAGGAAAAGGATAAAGTAAGACATCCAGCAGAACAATAAAGGAGTAACGAGAAGAGGTTTTTAACCTTTACTATGAGTGAACAGGGTGACATAAAAACGATCATTCAGGAAACAATGACTAGCTGGAGAAACGGCGCAAACAGATAATGACAGCGATTGCCTAATTCAGGTCTTTCAATTTCACTGTCAGTCAAAGGAAATCAATTCTTGCAAATAATCATCTGTGAACTGTTGCGATCAGACAGTTTCTGGGAGGTTGACAGGCTGATCACTGCAAATCTGTGTCATAAAGCATCATAAATTGCGGTGTGAGGTGGTGAGGCAGATGTCCCAGGTTGAATAAATGAAGAATTTAATGAAGTTGTCAGAGTCCAAAATCCAGGCAGCACAGAAAGAGCTGAAGGCTAAAGCTCACAACTGGTAGTACAAACAACTGACGACAGACTTGACGGTGGACAAGACGACTAGACTAGACAGACTAGGACCAGTAGAGAACTAAGGAACACCAGTGGGTACAAATACACAGAGGGTAATGAGGGACCGAGACACACATGGGAACAATCGAGGGGTCGACAGGACAACACTCAATAGACACAGAAACCTAAAATAAACACACAGAAAAACTCAAATCCTTACATAAAGTTCAGATTACTACACTGTAACACTGACATAGGTATGCAATTATACTTAGTGCCTTTTATAATTTCTTTAACATGTTAAACTTTTTTAAAGATGCCAGTCTTAATGACAGTGTTGAAAGGAGCAGCAATGGCAAAGCTACAGAGAACAAAACAGGAGTCTCAAGGTGATGAAAATATAAAGTTATGTTATATATAGTTATATTATATAATCTATAATTCTTGATGGGAAAATTACAGAGCGTGTATGATTTATTTTTTCAGCAATTGGGTTCCAACTCTTTTTTTCCAGTAAAGTCTCAGAGGTTTACAAAAACAATGGAAAAGCAAACTTGGCTTTTCCCTCTTAGGTTGGGCCAATTATCAAACATGAGCAAAGCACATGTATTAAGATTTTATTAAGATTGAAACTTTCTTAGTTTGAATCAGAAAACCCCAAGGCAGTGAAGTAACAACAAAGAACATTTGGCGCTCCACCTATAATCTAAATCAAGTGAGTCCATAATACAAGCTACATAAAATCAGCCCCTTTGGATAAACAGCATTTAGAAAAAAACAAAAACACACTTATTACATTTTTATTGGAAACTGTAAAGAAAATATAGAAAATATTAGCTTTGGCTAAAATTTATGAAAATAAACCAAGTCCAACAACCATTTAGCAAAGGCTGGTTTTTGTTTTTTTTTCATCAGATTTTCTTATTAACACTAGATTGACCTTCAGTTTGTTCATGTCATGCTTGGAAACTTGTTCTTTAGCAAAACAAATCAGCTGTTTCAACAAAGGCTGCATCTGGAAACAGGCTCGGCTCGTGTTGATTACATAAAGAAGCATGTTGATAGAGCAGACCATCTTTTGGCACGCCCGCATAAAATATATACACACTGAAACGATCCTGTTCTCAACATACAACGGTGTGTGTTTTGTTTCCAGTGACATATGAAACTGCTACATACATGGAGTGCAGTGAAAAACTCTTCGTCCCCTTGCAGACTCTCCTGCTTTTGCCTTTTTGGTAAAATTGAATACCGTATTTTCCGCACTATAAGGCGCACCTAAAAGCCTTCAATTGTCTCAAAAGCCGACAGTGCCTTATAATCCGGTGCGCCTTATATATGGCCCACTTTATTAAAGTGTTTTAAATGTAGTAATTTATTTCAGCCACTGGGTGGCTTCCCGTTCATATTTGCTACATCTCGTTCATGGATCTGAGTATTAAGTGGTGCGGCTCTCAAGGCAGACTTCGTTTATTACTTCGTTCTATTGTGTGCGTCCATTGAATGTAAGTAATACTG
>CAEFZY010031900.1:0-13195 GCA_903066815.1 Brachyrhaphis roseni
CGTTGCGAATGTTTACATCCTGTGACTAACTCGTATCAGTGCCGCATGCTGGATGTGAGCGCTTTTACACATTTACTGCCCTCTAGCGGCCGGAGGGAGCATTTGGTTTGTATTTATTAAAAAAAAAAAAATCACAATTTTTGATAGAAATGAGCTAGAGACTCGCTTTTTTTTTTGACATACTCAGAAATTTATGGCGGGCCGGATTAAATCATCCAACGGGCCGGGTCCGGCCCGCGGGCCGTATGTTTGACATGCCTGGTCTACACTGTATGTAGGTGTTGAAACGTGTGGAGCAGCAGCAACAGCAGCAGGAGGAGGAGGAGGAAGAGGAGGAGCAGGGGCGGTTTGTCATGGGAGTCATCAGTAACTGTCGCCACTGTGCTGCAGGCTTAATTAACTAGCTCGCTCGTTAGCATCGCTGCCCCCTTTTCTCTCCCTCCTCCGCCGACTCGCCGGCTGCTCCGAATAGAAACGCCTGATTATTCTGTGCTCCAGTCGCGGCCAATTACAGCCACCAAATGGAACAACATTAATCAAATCTTTAGTATGGTGGCAAACTTCGAGGTATCAGATTGCGGAGGGGCGCAAAACCAATATGTCACTGTCACTGGCGGTTGCGCAGGCATTTAGCAGCTAGCATAACGGAGTCGCTATCGCAGCTCGTGTAATAGGGAGGCCGATCTGGAAAGCATTAGCATAACATGGCAGCAGAAAAAGCAAGGTCTGTCCTCGACCCCGGCTGGTTTTTTTTATTTTTTACCCGCCCCGCCCCGCCCCTCGCGGCTCCTGTAGCTCCTTTTTCATGTGCAGTTAGACAGGAGGGGAGAAGGATGAGCTGGGGGACGGAGGTAAATGGATGGAGAAAAGGAAACACGGGGAGGTAATGTGAGGTGAACGGTAGGAAATGGAGGGGACAGCGGAGGAGAACTATGATAGTTTTTCCATCCGGTCGGAATGAGGAAACCAAAGGAAAACATGCTTTCCTGGAAGATAATATGTTGGAGAGAGATGAGACTCGGTTCTCAGAGCAGGCCTGTTCTGACTGCAGCCTGTGAATCATTTTCAGCCGTAGGAATAATTTCGTGCGGCCCGGCGACCACAATTCTGGAACGATAGAAATCTTCCAGGTAGTTTAACTAGCCGAAACTTTTTTATTTATTTATTTATTTTACAGACACTTTTAGGGTCACATTTCATTTCATCCAGCCATTCATTGAACTAGGCTAAAGACGGCCAGTGTTTTCAAAGAGAGAGTGACCTATAACCTGTTCTCATGACGCAGGTTAAAAATAAAGACAGAATGCTCAAAGTGTTTGTGTGCTAAGAGAGAAATAATTTCTTTGCTATCAGATCATATCCTAAAATATAAATTTACTAGCAGATTTACACAAGACATGCCTTTCCCAGGTTTGTGTGCTCTATTCAGTTATTGTTGATAAATATTTGCACTTTTTCTTCCACTTAAATCTAAAACAGGTAAGCAAAAAAAAAAAATAAATAAAAATTTTTTTTTCTCCCGGTGTGCACCTAGTAATTTCACATACATTTTTGCTGTTAGGTGCAAAAAAAAGAATAATGTAAAAAAAAAAAAGTATGGAAAGCAATCAACCCCAAAAATGGTGGGAATTTAAAGATTTCCTTTTATTATGGCAAACTTCCTCTTTATGTTCTGGAGATACATAAATGTACACATCCGTTTTGTTTGTCTCATTTTGATATTGCAAGTTTATTGTTGAGCATGTTAAGAGTAATTCTTGTGAGTAATAATAATAAGTAGATTTTATTTTACAGAATTTGGCTTTTATGTGTCACAAATCTGGAACAAACTTCAAGAAAACTGCAAAACAGCTGAAACACTGACTCCGTTTAGATCAAGGCTCAAAATCTAATCATATTATGGTTCATATTGTGCTTGTGAGCCATAATAAATGGAACACTGACCAACAGATTCAACTTGTATTGATGATCTTGATGATGGCTCCTGTCAAAATGTAAAGTTTGTCTCTGGTTTTTCAGTTGTTGACTGTATGGCGTATTTGTTACTTTTTATTCTTGTGCCTTTATGACATAAAGCATTTTAAATGCCTTGTTACTAAAATTCACTTTACGAATAAATCAATAAGTCAAATAAATGATTTAAAACCACATCTTGCTATCTCAAGGGCTACAAAACAAACAAAAAAAACAATTACAATGAATAAAAAATTATTAGATAAATGAATAAACAATAGATTTAAACAAATGTAAAAGAAAGTGAACCAAAAATGTTTTCGGTTGAATTTGAAAGTATTCATCACAGGCCAATGAAAACTTTCAGCTTGGCAAGTTTCTCTTTGCGGCAGGCAGAACACTGGCTCCAGACCCGCGCGGCCCGTGGGATCACGACCCAACAGGAAAAAAAAAAAAACCTGGTCTTGCCATCTCTCCCAGCTTCCCAGGGCTCAACCCCCGACCGTCGTCAAGCCGCAGCCCGAGCCAGCCAGAGGACACGGCCGTATAATGGCCTCATTAGGACAAATGATTAAAGCCCGACTGAAATGTGCTAAATGCCTGTGTCACTGAAGTGGCCTTTAAACAGGCATAAATAAACAAGAGTTATGCCGAAGGTTTGGGTGTGCACCCTGGCAGCATAATAAATTACAGGGTAATGATATTAAAAGCACAGAGTCGTTAAGATGCCAAGCGGGGGATGCCATAAATCCAGACGCGGGCTCCCACTGGCTGTCCCCGAGCCGAGTAATTAAAGCAGATTTATGAGGCGCATTACATCAGTGCTAGATAGTTCATATATCGGCCTCCTTTATTGGACAGCCTGACAGGCGCCAAAAAATATTGTTTGGAGTTCCTGGCCCCTCGCAGCTGAGAGGCCTCTCCCAGCACTCCATCTTTTGTTGTGTCAGTCCTGCGTGGTGGTGATGGATGGAGCGATCCACTCCCCGCTCCGTCCCTTCCTCTACGGGAGACTCGTGACGGTACCAAATAGCTTTATCGTCACTTGGCAGCTTTTTTTTCTCTTCCACACACACCCTCCCCGTCCTCCTCGGAGGGGAAGACAAAAGAGACAGAGACACACAGGGGAGGGGACAGGACAAAGGAGCGAAAAGGGGAAGTGGGAGAACTGGAGTCAGAAATGGGGAGGGGAGAATGGGATTCTTGTGTTACATCCTAAACATGTCTTATGAGGTTGGATAAACGGGTCGCGCTGACAGGAAAACAAGACTGACAGCCAGGTGATTAAATGCTGGAAGAGGAGCTCTGTTGTCAGCGCTCGGGAGTTTCGACTCAGATCTTATAAAATGTTTAAATCTGCTTGGCAGAGAGCAGCTGGGTGAGAGGAGTTCCTCATCCATCCACCATCCCTTCAGACAGACACTGTTATCACAGACGTATCCATTACTCTTTCACTTTTTCCTCATTTTTCATCCCCACAACTCCAAACTTCTACGTGTTATATGAGATTTGTAGGCAACAGAGTAATGAAAGTGTTACATTATAACGAAGTGGAAGGAAAGCTATGAATATCTTCAGTTTTTGTTTTCTGCAAGTAAAGATGAAGTGTCATTTGTTTCTAGTAACACTGACACAACGTTCTCTAGAAAAATCTGACGTCAAATGACAGCTGGATTAAAAATGAGATTATGTTTATTGAGGACATAGTGCTATTTTACAGCACAATAAGCTATCTATGTTAACTGAAGTTGTAAAAAAAATGCAATAGGTGTCAAATATGACTTAAAAAATTGGACTTCACAGTTTAATGCCTTGAAATTGGGTCTCCGTCTCTTTAAAAACTCCTGCTCTTTCTGAAACTCTGCCTTCAGAAAGTCATCACAACTTGGCTCCTCCACTAACCCTTTAAAGCATTTTCACCAGGATTGCACTGAGAAATATCTTCTAGAAGGAGCTCAATATGCGTTCAGTTCCATCAGGTGTTGCTAATGCTACTGGCTAGTCTGAAGGAGCTGAGAGGGGAGGGCTGATCGGGGAGGTGGAAGCTTAAACTCTGCAGCTCCAAGTTGGAGCTTTGTCTTCGAAGATCCACCCAGGCATTTTGCTCAACTGATTGGTTGCCATGGAGATTAAAGGATTTCTTTAAAATGCATGAAAGAATCGAAGCAACACTCCGGGAATGTTTTTGATGAGGGAATAACATTATGACATGATGTAAACTTCAAAAAAAGTTGATTTTAAATAATACTTCCCCTTTAAGTAATATTAACCCATCTGTAGTATCTTAATAATTTTTTTTCCAAATATTAGTCAATCTTCTGACAAACGTTAAAGACATTACACTTCCTCAGTTAAATCGTAACTAATGATTTGAAATTATAAACTACATAAAGTAATTTTACATGCAGACTTGAGAATACTCATTTATGATTAAGACTAAACTTTGACTAGAAATAAATAACCGTGAACATCGCTAATGGCAACTCAGGAGGAAGGAATAAAATTATTGGAATGAATTAATAACATCTTTAATCAACTGTTTTGTGTCCTCATGGTTCCTCAGAGATGAACAGCTCAAAACAAGAAATAAAATTGTGCCAGCAATACAACTTACAGGTTTTCTTTAAGTGCTGAGTATCTGGCGCCACCCTTTGACTGTCAACACGGAGAAATCCTGTGGGTCCTACTGGACGAGTCCAGATACCAAACTTTATATCACACGGGCTTAGCAGATGATTAAACAGTAGAACGGCTGGCGTGACATCAGTTTAGTCAATGGGTGAACTTACATTGCCGTGAAAGTGAGACAAAAGGCGCAGACAGAGCGCTGAAGGTGAGGAAAGGAGAATTGCAAATATTTTTTAATAAAAAAAGAAAAGAAAACCTGGACATGTTAGTCCAATAGGAACATTTCCCCTGAGGAATTCATTAAGTATTCAACTAAATTGAGATTACATAATCTAAAATTAAAAAAAGAAAAAAATTGGGGTGAGTGTAAACGCTGCCTTCAGTGTTAAGGGAAAGCATTCTGAGCATCTCTCGAGGGAAATTTCTTAATGCAGGTTTAAAAAAAAAAAAATCTTGGCTCCTGTACAAACCTGTACAAGCATAGACAGCTACAAACTGTTAAAAAGTAATCACACTGCTGCTCCCACCACATACACAACCTACACATAGACGTACATTTCATAATGTCTCTGTGGTTCAAATCATCCCTGCACCTCAATAAAACCACTGAGCTCCTTAGCTGCTGATGAACCTTAAACGCTCCCACAGGAAACAAGCTCCCACAGCCAGACAACTTCATCAGTTTGGCAGTATGTAATTTTAATAGCTCCTACAATTAAGCTGCGTATTAGAAGAAATCGGGTCATAAATCATGTTAAACACCGTTGCGTATATATTTCCTGTCATTAAAAAAAAAAAAAGAAATGTTGTTCCACTGCTGCAAGTTCAAGGCTGGGGTTAAGTCCAGGTAAGTCTTCTTTGTGAAAGATAGAAATAAATATGGATTGAGAAGAAAGAGCCGACGGGGTCGACGTCACTGGAAATTGTTCTAAATTAGTGCTTTTCAAGCAGCGTACTTTCATCAATATGAAAGAATGACATAAATGTCGGAGACTAGATGAAACTGAGCGTCCATTCACACCAGTCCTCTTTAGTCTGCTCTAATCGACTAATTTGTGTAGAAAGGCCGGTTCGTTTGGCGAGATGTGAACGAGTAATCAAACTCTGATACAGACAAAAAAAAAAACAACAAAAAAACTCTGCTCCGCCTGAAGACCCAGAAGCAGGAAGTGAACTATAGCACACAGCATTCTGGGTAAATACCAATACCAAAATAAGCATGCTAGCTTAACATTAGCAAAAGAAATGGCTTGTGTCAAAAGAGAAATCCTTCAACCGCTGAAATCTTTCGTAAGGAAACCACAGCAGCTGAAAAATGGAAACAAATGTTGCAACTTTGGTTCCCAAAGAAACTGAGTCTACTGGAGCATCAGGTGTGGAAGCAGACTGTAAATCGCAGACGCCTAACTCTCCAGTTTCCAACGTACAAATAAGCAGAATTTTCCTCTCAGCTCTGAGTTTTTATTATTTATTTTAGTGACAGTTTACATGTGGACGAAAGGCCAACATTTTTCGCACACATTTCCAGCATGTTTGAGGTTTTTCAAACTCGTCCTTCGCACCTGTGCAGACCTTAAGGCTTACCGTTACAAGAGGCTGAGAAAAGGCAGCAGGAAAAACCCACAATAGCGGCTTAACCACAAGACAAAAAAAATAAATAATTGTGTTAATGTGGACGCTTGTACTTCTCACACACACACATAAAAAAAACAAAAAAAACACACACTTTCCGGCTGTGTTTGCCCTTTTCTCTACAGGTGCTCCACAGAGAACCTCTCCTAACCACCAGTGTCAGTTTGGAAGCTCTGTGCGACCCACATCTCTGTCCTACTAAATTAACCACTGTGACAGCTGTTCCTCCCTGGTCTACATAGGCTGTGTGGGGGTGTGTGGGGGTGTGTGTGTGTGTGTGTGAGAATTAAGGTGGGGGATATCTAGCTAGCAGCATAAAATGCCTGCTTTGTCCTTTAGAATAATAGGCCAGGGCCGTGTTATTTCGACCGTAGCTTGGTCCTCATTAATTTTAATATCTGCAGATAATTCATCTTCTTTTCTGTTGGATGTGTTGCACATGTGCCGGCAGTCCGGTTCTGTTGGGTCACATGTACAGTCCACAGTGTACAGTGTGGACTGTACACTTCAAGTCTTCCTTGAGTTTATTTTTTGGCTCCTCTGCCCACCTCTGTGAACCCGGCAACAGTTGCCGTCTGCAGAATCTCTCCCGTCTCAGCTGCTGACGTTTGTAACTCCTTTGGCGTCGTCATGGTGACCCGAGGTGCTCTCTCACCAGCCTCCTTCTGGCACCCTCGCCCGGTTCGTGAGCATGGCCTGATCTAGGCAGATTTACACATAAATGGATTGATGGATTGAACTATTTACATTTATTAATGAGTGAATGAAATAAAAAAAAATAAAATGAAATCAAAATGAAGACAACTGAAATCCAAGAATGTTTTCTGTGATTTCCTTGGAGTGTTCTTTAGTCTTCATGATGTAACGCTAACCAGTAATACTGATGAACCAGTGAGTGGACCGACCTTCCAGAACCAGGTGTCTTTGGCTGGGCCTCTGTTGAATTAGGTCAGTCACTCTAAAGCGGGTGAATATCCCGCTTAGAGTATTTTATGTTTCCTGTTTTTATTGAAAGGAGCATTGCTGTGTTTTCCATCCATGTTGTATCATTTTATAGCACAATCCAGTAACTTCAGCTGTCATAAGAAGGCTATGTGCATCAAATATGACATAAACAAAATTTACTGCGTAATTTAGCACCGTGAAATTGGGCCTCTGTCTCTTTAAAAACTCCTCCTTTTTCTGAAACACTGACTTTAGGAATTCATCGCAACATGACTCCACTGTTAACCCCTTAACAACATTTCACTATACGTGAAGTAGCTCCTATAAAGAGCTCAGCAGATGCACAGTTCCGCCAGGTGTTTGCTAATTGCAGTTGGCTAGTCTGAAGGAGCTGGGTGTGGGGAGTCACTGATCTGTGAGGCAGAAACTTGGAAGCTTGGAAACTGGAGTTTTGTCATCAAAGATGGCCTTTGATTTGCGCAAGTGTTTTAGAAACCTGAATGGTTGCCAAGGAGATTAAATTATTTCTCAAACATGCATTAAAGAATCACGGCAACAGTCCAGGTGCTTTTGACGAGGGAATAACATTGCAACTTATGAAGCAAACCTCAAAAAAGTTGATTTTACATCATACTGCCCCTTTAGCTACCATTACTTTTGTAGAAATCATTTTTCACTTTTACATCAGATGATTATATTCAATTTTTTTTGGTTAAAGAAAAAGCCAAGTTATGTTGATTATGATTGCTGCGTAAACATCCAAGGGAGTGAATCATTTTTATAGGCACTGTATGTGCCTGTGTAGGGGCCTGACTGTACATTAGCCACAGCAGGTGTTCTACTGGACCTCGTGTTCTTTGTATCGGTTTCATTTTATTTGGGTACCATTAGTCACTACCATGCGGTATTAGCAGAGGAGTGGTCGAATGCTCAAGTGAACACGTCCGTCATATGTGGTAACTTTGTGAACTTTGACGAATTGGAAGTGAGTGCTATAAAATGTCAGACTGTGCCTGGAGAACACATAATACCCCCGCCTTTTAAACAATCCACACCAGCAGCATCCGGTCAAAGGTCAACTCCTCCAGGTCACTCTGCAACCCCTTTTCAACCCTCTCTATTCAGAAGCATGTGAACATTATCTACAGGTGAAGTCCAGTAATCTGGTCTGTCTTGGTGATCTTCATCCAAGTGTGTGTGTTTGAGGCGCCAGCTGACACATGTGAAATGATGAGTGTGTGTTCCCCCTCGGCATCTGAATTGCAATCAATCTGTGTGCATGTTGTCATGCAGAAGTTTTGCTTTTCTCTCTTTACATTTTGCCTCACAAGTTCCTGTTAAGTGTTGGGTAACGGATTGGGTAGATGTGAGTCTGAAAGCATTATCCCCGTCCCTGTCTGCGTCCCAACAGGCTACAAATGAGAGCGAACCAAAGCAAACAAGCAGCATGCAGCCGAGGGTAGCCTCGCCGCTCCATCGCCGTGATACGCCTTGTCATTCGTCTCGTCTTCCACCGCTTCCCAGCCTTCATTTCCCCTCCCGGCGGTCGGGGTGTCTTCTAAAGTTCAGTTCTGCCTAATTTACTGTGCCCTCCGCTGCCCTGTGCAATCATTAGCTGTGCACACCAATCCTGCACTTTGGCTCACACCCTGTTCTCATCAAATGTCTTTGCGCAGCAAGAAAGCAGCATCAATTAATTAAAGGCTAAATTGCCCTGTGCCTTCTGGATATGCACTGGGACATGCAGGGGCCTGCAGAATTAAGGTTGGGTGAGGAGGTTAGGTGTTGGAGCTAAATTATTTTGTGAGGGTTGAGTTATTCCAGTGGCTCTGAAGCCTATCGCCTATCCTCTTGCAGCTGGAGTGTTTGTGGAGAATGCGGTGCTGCGTCGAACATCAACAACACAATGTTGGTCGAGATGAGCAGTAAAAGCGCCCCGTGACGGAATTAAGCTAATTTAATCGACGCTAACTGCTAACCAACCTGTCAGAAGCTCTTTCTCCAATTATGAACACATCACTGCTGGGCGCTACGGGATCGCACTGATAGCAGCGTGAGAGCTGCTTCTGATCTATGTTAGCTAATTCTAGGGTCACTGAGAAGTCATAAGAAGCTAAAAGGAAACTATTTTCTCAGACTTGTTGATAGATGTCTGTGGTTTATTAAGGCTGCGAGAGAGTGAGAGAGAGCAAGAAAACAGAGCAGATGCTTAGCGAACTGAGCAAATGTGTTCAATCAAATGAGGATTTCAGAGTTGAGTGCTCACTGAGCAAATCACCAGTCAGAAAAAGGTGATTTGCTACATTCATATTGTTGTTTTGCCAACCATTACAGGCAATGCAAAATGCTAAGAATGTGCTAACTTCCATTTTTGTTTCTCCAACACTAATGTGATATTTTCATAAATAGAGGTTGTACAATGTGTACCACTGGTTGAACAGGATAACACTGCTAGAAATCCAAATACCAGCAATTTACACTTTCTTAGTTTTTTTTAACAAATTTCCAGAAAACAGCAAAATAGCTGAAACACTGAGTTGATTTAAATCAAGGCTAAAATCCCAGCTGTTCAGAATTACTTTTGGAACCGAATAAATGGAACATGGACCAAATTATTTGATGTATATTGATTATTTTAATGATAGCACTTGACAAAATGTTATGTCTAATTAGCGTTAATCAGTCGGGTTGGCTCGGACTTCTGCACAACGTCCAGAGGTTCGGGTCGGGTTGGAACTTTTAGGCCCGATCTAAACTCTAATCATCATTGTCTTAGTAACTGGGAAAGCATGAAGAGTGCAGCACAGTTTTACTTCTTTTGAGATTTAAGCTCCATCTCTAGTTGAAGTTGATGGACTTTGGAAATCTAAGGATTATAGTTAAAATATTGACATTTTCCAAGGATGACACAGAGAGACTGCTGCTTTTGTAATGCTATCTGCATTCACCACAAATCATAAATTCAACAAGCCAACGACAGTTTAAAAACGTTAGCTTCATGATCATTTGGTCTTTTGTTTAAAATGTGTTCATCCCAGTTTCACAGTAGCTGCACTTCCAACAATATTTGTAGCTAATGTTGAAAAAACGCCATTTTGAATAAGCAATAAGTCATAAAAAACAAAAACCTGCCGAGCCACCATCCTCCGATCACTTCCTCTCATCTCCTTCGTCTTTTCTGCCAATAGCAACACATCCGGCTGTTGATCACGTGATTCATGCGATGCGAAAAAAGCACCTCCATTGCAAAATACACGAATCTCGAGGCACCCGAAAAACCACCCGGTCCTAGCACAAAAACATTTTAACGAAAAAAGGATTTTTTTTTAATTGCTGTTTTATTTTTGTAATTCCAGTTTGTGCAGTTATACAGCCATTGAAAACACAGCTGGTTACAGAGTGATTCTTTCTCTGCCTAATACCTAGGGTTAATGACCGCTCTTCATGGCAGAAAGGCAAAAAAAATCGCAATATCTTCACAAAACAAGAGACTGAAAACTGTCTACCATCGATTGTTGCGTCTCAGCTGCATTTTAGTCAGCTGCTCCGTGTTTCGTGAACATGATAACGTTCTGGGTTGATGTTTTGTGGTTCCACAGCCGGTCAGGTGAACGCTGTGCCCTCAGCGTGTCCTAACAGGTGCTTCAGGCTCAGTGCCCTTGTAAGGACACAGTGTGCAGTGCTCGGCTTAGTTGTTTACTCTCCGACTCAAGCAGCTGTGCAGCACATTTATAAAACTCTCATAAGTACACTACAGATGGATACGGGTCCCCTCCGCCCCCCGCACCTCGCCACCACCACTCCCTGGTCTCATGATTAATGAGCAGCACTTGGAGCCGCATGTGTTGCCGCCTCTCAGCGCCGACTTGTCTTTCCGGACCCGACATTTTGTATCCTCTGTGAAAAATGAGCTCCTCTGTGTCGTTCATTACAGCGCTCCCCAGCCGCAGCTCTCCCATGCATATTCCTGTTCGCTGAGCCTCGTGCCATGCTTTCGTACTCCGCGTGGGTGTCCGCGTCAATTTGCATCAGACTCACTTATCAAGGCAGCAATCCAGAGAAATGCATGCCGAGGGAATGGGTTGACAGTAATTTGGGACCGCCACAGAGGGAGACAAGTCAATACAGGACAAGCCGACAGCCCGGAGAGGCGGTCTTTGCTGCCTGGGAAGCCCTGGCATGGCAGGAGAGTGGCCACTTTTCTGCTGCCCATGCACAGTGTTATGACAATGGCCCGGTAATGATTGTTCTCCCCCTGAAGTTATTGCTGTAATTTGGTCTGTTGCAGAATGGAGTCCATTTGTCTAACAACGCAGGCCACAGCCGGTGTACTGAATCGACACGCTCCTGCTGGTGTACACACAGGCCCCGCGCGCGCACGCAGCAAAATGCTGGCGCTCACAAAGCACCGTTGTGAGCGCACAGATAAACACACTCCTGCAACTCAGCACTCTCTCAAGGGCACGTTTCAGTAAAGCGGCGTTGGGGGTGGGGGCGCGGTGGAAGCCATCTGATGGATTGGACCTGGAGACGGCAGCAGAGGCAAATCCCCTAATGTGGCATAAATACGGCTGCCGCGCTGCGATCGCTCTCCACAGACAATGTAAATTATATTGTCAGGCTCAGTCATTTCCCCGCTTGCTGCGCAGCTAACAACAGTCACCCGCCAAAGCTCAACAGGGAAAGGAGGAGGCCTTAGTTTGGAAGGACATGAGAATCAACTGAGGTAGAAAACCAGTAGCAACAACACAGAATCGGGTATATGGAAGCAAATGGAGAGGAAAAAGGAAGTGTTTGTGCTTTTGATGCCATTTTCAGGAACTTTCTGCACACTCTTGGTCAAAATGTGTAAGGCTAACTGTGCACATTTGAAAAGTTTAAGTCACATGCGTCTAAGTGTGAGAAAACAAAGCGGACACAAATTATGCCATGGCCTTGGAGTGTGTCACTGTTGATGAGCTCCTGTTCTGAATAGTGTGTGTGCATCGGGATCAGGAGTGTGATATTCACAGTGTTGCTCTGAATCAGGACTGGCTTTGTTTTTTTGGGTGATGTAACATTTTTTATGTTCCAGAAATGTGTCACATTTCTTGGGTGTTTGGGCTTTGTATTTATTTTTTATTTGTGGGTGATTTGTGTTCTTTATGACAGAGTATTAGGGCTGCGCTAAGAGAATATAACAACAATAAAGTCATAATAATATGAGAATAAAATTGTAGTATTATGAAAATTGCCATACTTTTATGGCTTTATTGTTGTAATGATTGTAATCTCATAATAATATGATTTTATTCTTGAAAAATACTATGTCTGTCTTCTCATAATTTCAACAACTTTATTCTTGTAATTTTATTTATATATTTAACTTTGGTAGTAGTACTCTGCATGTTATGTTTCTGCCATATTGATTGTGGGATTATCAACCATTTAGCATAGTTTAGCTACAGAATGTTTGCCTCCATTTCTCTAGCATTTAATAAATATAAGGAAAAAAATTACCAACATATCCATATATTTAACTTGTACCTGCACTTTTTATCACACTTAACAACAGACGAGTCAGTCAGCAGCAGCTCTAACCCTGATAGCAGCATAACCAGTATAACCATCATAACCAGCATAACTCCTCTCCTGTTGCAGTGAAAAAGGTTAGCAACATTGCGTTCAGTGACCTGGAGGGTGTAACTGTAGAAACCTTTGGAGAATTCAACTCTAACTGGATATTATTCTTTTTATGTTTCTCCAATCCGAACGGTTTGCAAATTCAACCTTTCCAGAAATTAGTACTACCTTTCTTGAGGACAATTTAAATTGGTCAATAGCCCCAATTTACATGGTTTTGGAAATCTAGGGGGAACTGGAGCACTCACTGTCCTCCAACAATTTCTTTGCTCAAATTCCTCCTGCAGCAGCCTTCTCGTCTTGTGTTTTAGTCTCTATACATCCTGGAAGTGATTATAGCTCGTCTGAGAGACTCTGAATCAGAAAACTCTTCTCCTGTCAGTAGTTCTCTCTTCATGTCCTTCAGTCTTTTCTG